>JAQGBW010001977.1:0-22122 GCA_034698625.1 Julus scanicus
GAAACTTTTTTATTTTGAAAATGCGGTGAAGTGCAAATTTTACCATTGAAATACATTGGGTACCAAACCCCCTTAAAGCATTCCTCTGGAACTGGTACTCGTCTGTCTATTGTCCTTTCTGTCACGTGAATCTATGTGATAAGTGCTTATTGATTAGTTGGTTAGTCCTGTAGACCCTCTACAGGATTCCCCGGATAGGAGGTCTTCGGTCCTCCAAGAATTGTTGAGTCGAATTCAGTTTAGAATTAGCGAACAGGTTTATTTTAACAGTGTTACAAATTCTTAACTTAAGGTTAAATGAATACAAATGAATGTAAAATTATCACGATTTGGTGTTGGAGAGCTGGGGCCAAAGAGATCTAACTTGTCTGTAAGGTCCCCTAAGGCCCTAAGTGACCAGTCAGGGCAGCCAATGAGACTTAACCACTATGTCAGCCGTGCATAGTGGACAGTGCCCCTGTAGTTGTTGGACACCATGACGTCATGTCCCGTGAAGCAGCCAGAGCCACCACAAACTTGCAACCGCTTGGGCCCTAATTTTGTGATAAAGTTTCGTTGGTCATTTTTTGTCATAAAAATGACGTCATTTTTTGGTCATTTAGTTAGTCATATTTTGATCAGTAAAATGACGTCATTTTTTGATCATTTAGTTAGTCATATTTTGATCAGTAAAATTACGTCATTTTTTGGTCATTTAGTTAGTCATATTTTGATCAGTAAAATTACGTCATTTTTTGGTCATTATTTGGTTCTTTTTTGGTCATTTTAGTTCGTCATTTTTTGGTCAGTAAAATGACGTCCTGTTTTGGTCTTTATTTGGTTCTTTTTTGGTCATTTTAGTTCATCATTTTTAGATCAGTAAAATGACGTCATTTTTTGGTCATTATTTGGTTCTTTTTTGGTCATTTTAGTTCATCATTTTTTGGTCAGTAAAATGACGTCATTTTTTATCATTTTTCGAGTTGGTTATTTTTTGGTCAGTAAAATGACCAAAAAATGACGTCTTTTTCAACTTGAGACGTGTTTTTTAAAAACTTGGGGTTATTTATTTACACAGGATGCATTTAGACAGGTTCTATTGTATATCAACAAAATATCACTCGTACCATACGTCCCCAGTTTTTTTTAAAAAAAGCTTTTTGTAAGAAACAAACTTAAGAAAGTGTTTCAAACAAAAGATCCCATTCTTCCCTTAATCATTACAGTCACTTCTTAATCCGGGAAGCATGGTACTGAATAGTAAATGTAACTTAAAAGATTACAAAACCAAAACCACAAAAACATTTTTTTTTTACAAATCACATTAAGTAGCTTTTGAATTATGTAAGAAATCCAAGGTTTTCGATGTCAGTGGGCTAAGGGGAATTCCCAAATGTTGAAGCGGATGTTAATGCATTTTTTCAAATGTCCAGAGGGCAAGATGAGTTTTTTGTTGTTGAAAAAGAGGTCCTGTATGGCACCTAAGATGCTGCTGATGTTAACTCGATATGGCCCTCCAGATATTTACTCTTTTCACTTTATATTTCAAGGCTGTCAGGTGTGGTGACCTTGCCTCTATATTCTAAGTCTGGCCATTGGAGGGCATTCAGGCGTCCTCATAATGGACCACCAGAGGGCACAATTTTCCTCTCTTTTCCTACTCATTATTATTATCATTATCTCGTTTTTCGTTAAATAATACGACGGGGTGCCGAAAAAAATTTCAAAATTGCGTCAACGTCCTGTTCGTTATCTCATTTCTTGGTTTACCAAGAACAAAAAAGGAAGACAATAATAGGGATTATTGAAGTTGGCAGACCCTCTTGTCTGTCCCATCTACATATTTGACCTTGGAAAGGAGGGGCCCCTTCAAAAAGGATCTGGGATTATATTACCATGGAATCTTGCCCAAATATGACCTGATATTGCGAAACTGTTATTTATGACTGCTGCTTCTTTTCGAGACTATAGGAGTCAAAAGGGTAATGAAAATGGTCACACTGACGTCATTATATTCCCAGTAATGACCATTTGCGTTATCAGTGATGATGTGGACATGAAATGACTTCTTAGAAATGTTTTGAAGCAGTTGTCAGTGTTTGCTAGTTGTTTATGGATGTTTAAGGGGGATTACAACCCTATCCCATTCAAAGGGAAAATTTGCAAAGACACTCACAGTCAAACAAACAAAGATTAAATAGAAATAAAAATTGTTTAAAATAGCTTTATAAATTAGCAAGGTACTGATCGTGTCATTTTTCAAGTTAAAATAGTAGATTTTTTTAATTTAATTATTATTTGAATTTTTGCACTCACAACTTGCCTATCTCATGCTGCTACCTGCTGGCAGCGTGTGCAAAATAACAGAAATTTTTCCAACCTGCATATTAATTTTTATAAAATCTACCATTTCAAAGTGAAAAACGACAATCGAATGCCCTTGCTGATCCATCAAGCCACCAAAAAACAATTCTCACCCCCACCCAAACTTCCCTCATTCAACTGTAAGTATCGTTGCAAACCCGACCCAATAAAAATGATATGTTTGTGATATTTGTTGTAAAACAAAATTAAATGACCAAAATGACATCTTAGAAATTTCATAGGAAAATATAGTTGTCAATTGTGACTTTGTTAGATGTTTAAGACATTTATAACGTCATCAAATTAAATTTTGGCAGAATTTAAAGTCATTACAAGCTCTGGTAATGACCAAAAACAACCTCGTTATCAAATCAGTTTTTCACAATATCATTAAACAAAATTTAATGACGAAATAAAGATATCATCGTCACATATAAGATATCTATTTCTAATTTTGTATTACTGGACATTTGAACAGTAATACTAAAAATAACTTCAAATTTGTGATAATTTGAAATAAAACACTTTATTTTCCACCCCGACTTCTTAACTTTGTAGATAATTCAGGAGCCTCTTAATCCTTATCAGTTTGTGACCACTGTATGACTTAGTATATTCTTATATGCAATTTGTATACAAAAATATTTCCCCACATACCTTATTGATATTAATTAGCACATTTTTAAACCTCTGCATATTATATTCAGCATTCCCTGTGAGTCATAAAAACGTAGGACCCAAATAAAAAAAATCCCAACTTTGCGAAAAAGGTTTCGATTTAAATGAAATTCGGCAATTACATAGAACAATAGTGTAGGGACAAAAATCTTGATCCGGACATGCTACAAATCTCGGATTTTTTATTTTCCTCAAGACGGTGCACCCGCTCACTGTGCTCGAGAAACAGGGGACCTGCTGCAACAGGAAACGCCACAGTTCATCTCACCACACTACTGGTCTCCAAACAGTCCGGACTCGAATCCGATGGACTTACAAATTTGGGGAGTGTTCTCCAGGAAAAAGGTTTACAAGTCGAAAATTAATAATATCGAAGACTCGAAACTATGAATTAAGAAAACTCGGATCGAACTCGAGAGGCATATAATCGATTCGTCTATCGGAGAATAGCGCATACAGACTCCAATCTTGCGTAAAGTCCACCAGAGAACATTTTCACCAGATTTTATAATTCATTTTTGTTCCTACACTATTGTTCTATGTAAGTGCCAAATTTTATTTAAATCGATGCATTTTTCACCAAGTTGCGATTTTTTTTATTGGGTTCTACTTTTTTATGACTCACATGGTAGTCTGTAGAAATTCAAATTTTCAGTCACAGGTCCTTGATTTTTATATAAATATTATATTTAATCCTGGTATTCGTCATTACTTCGCCATCTTAATGCAAAGACTATTAAAAGCTAATTGAAAGCTAGTTTTCCTAGTTGTTGAGGCGTGCAGGAAGCCATGTGCATGTACTGTAATCACTAGGCCTACCTAAAAAATGTAGTTATCTTCATGTCAGCAATTAAGGTAGTCGTGCCCAACTAATACTTGAAAAGTGCTTACAAAAGCATCAGCATCAGTGAAGGCAAACCCATTTTTAATTAACATTTTCCTTCTATACATTAACAAGCAATTTTTAATGTCTGCAAAAAGCGTTATGGCAAGAGCACGCCATCCTGTTTTAATGCAATTTTTGGCAGAAATAATTGTTCAATCCTGGACACCCGCAGTGGTTTAATGGGTGTTCAACATGAATCAAGGTGGAAAATATAACCAAGGCCAAAGACGAGCATCATAGTCATTATTAATATTGCCTTGCATAACATATTTAACCAAGTCATTTAAACCACACTCAGCAAAAACTAGTATTCAAGTAGAGTGGACAGCTGGTGATGTATGCATCCAGGAGGAGCTCATTATCAATCCTGGGTGGACTCAGGTTCAACTCAGTACCCTACAGTCAACAAATAAATGCCATATGGTAGGGGGTCGTATCGAATTTCAGTAGGGACTTAGACATCATTGTTAGATTGAATTTTGACTGAATCGGGAGAATCGCCAGGAGGGCTGTTCCATTGTCTAATGCACCCTAAAAAAAGGACCAATAGTAAGCATCCAGCTTGACAGGAAGCTCTGTTAAAGGATTTGAGTGATTGTCTACTCCTAGAGTGGTCGTTAGGCGTTAATATATGTGAATTAAGAGAAAGATTAAAACGTTTGAATACTCCCATAGATAACTTTTTGCGTCTGGACCTCAACGTGTCCCAATTTAGAGAGTGGAGCATTTCTGTCACACTCGCGGAATGTTGATAACTGCCCATAACAAATCTGGCTGCCCTACGTTGGACCATCTCTATATCCTGAATATGAACCATCCTGTGAGGTTTCCAAACAGGAGCAAAATATTCCAACATAGGGCGAACAAGAGTTGCGTAGCCAGTTTCTTTTACACTTTCCGCACATTCTCGAAATATGCGTTGAATGAATCTAAGGCGTTGGTTCGCTGCACCAACAAATTTGTGAAATGGTCGTACCAAGAGGTTTTTTGGTAATGTGCTCATCTACTAGATGAGGGTAAGTGTGGAGTATGTTTGGACTTCGTGAGTGAATGCGTACTAGAGCGGACTTATATAAAATCTGCTTTGTGTATCATTACGAGTTCAGAAGCGAGGTTAGTCATTTCTAAATGAAAAATTCTTTGATTATAATCTGTACTGTATGAAGAATTTTAAAATTCAGTTTGTGTATGATAACATAACTTTTACTGTGCACTTCATTCACAAAATCTGTTTTAAACAAGTTTTTTCAACAAATAAAACCTTTTATAAGATAAACCATATTTAAATAAATTTCCTACAACTTTTTTTCTTATGAGTAATATTTTTTAAAGCACAATAAGTAAAAATTCATTTTTTTAGTGTCATGAATTAAATTAATATTTTAATAAAGACAATGCGATAATGTATAGAAACATTTTAATGTATCTTTCAGAATGAATGCTATCTTTTGGATAAATTTTCCTGCACCAAATCAGATGTTTTAATATAAAAAAATCATTATAATACAATTGAAATTTATTGTTTAGATATGAGATCATCAATTTTTTTTCAAGGAAAAATTCGGGGTGAAAGAAACCTGCAAAGTTAACTTGTTTGAAGAATCATCTTAGTAACACTCAATTCGCCATTTTGAATTTGTCATAATTCTGAAACAATAGGATTGATAAGACAAGGTTGGCAGATGAGAGCAGATTAAACAGCTTGAGTGGTCATGAGTGACCAGAAACCAAATTTGTCCAGTTTTACCAGTTGAGAAAAAAAATTAAGTTGAGCAGTCTGGTGACAACTGGTTTACAGTGGCTAAACTCAACGCAAGAATGAACTTTATGCTCATAATTCGGCAACTATTTTTATCTATATTTGTCAATTGGCATTTTATAAAATATGATTCACTCCTTGGAGAGAAAAAAAAGGCTTCATTTATTGCCAAGAATTCTCATTCATTAACAATGCACATCCATGCAAAAAACTTGAAGCCTACTTGTGATTCATAAAATTTTAATATTATAATACTAGTGAAATTTTTATTTGATTTCTTCCCTGTTTTGGTTTATAATTTTCACAAAGTAGATTATTTTTTTGAAAGCAATTATTGTAATATTAATTTTTTTTAGGCATACTTTTCATAACCCTGGTGAAAAAAAAACAATAGAGATTTCTATTAATTTGTTATCTATTGTTATTTGGAACGTTGTTATCTATTGTTATTTGGAACGTTGTTTTCTATTGGTTTTATTGGTTTCAATTGTTTTCTATAGTTTTCTATTATTTTCAATTGTTCAGTCAATACAGCTAAACCATTGAAGTCAATAGAAGCCAATAGAAGTTAATACAGGAACCACAGAAAACAATTAAAACCAATAGTGTCCAAATAACAATAGAAATGAATAAAAAACTATTGGCTTCTGTTGTTTTTTTTCACCAGGGAAATCTGATAATTTCACTTCTGCACTTAAAATACCATAACAGCAAATTTCATTATTTCATGTAAAGAAATGACTTTGGATTGGGGACTGGAATACTTAATGTACATATTCCGGTTAATTGAGACATCGGTTAATCAGGCCAGTCATTCATAAGAGTCAAATTAGCCATGATTTCTATCAGTTTTCAAAATCTCTATTGATTTAATTATTGAACAACCTTTCCTGTACTATCCAAGGACAAATATGGTCATAAATATACGTTTGTGACATTTTTATTGGGGGGATTTAAATTTAGCATGCGTCATCTTTGTTAACAGATTAATTGCTAATCCTTCGGGGACAATAATACGCCTTTGCAGATGGATTAAACTCCTAGATGATGAATCACTATTTTTCAACAAATTTAACTATCAACTTAGATAAAAGTCTGATTGAGACTTCATTTTCATACAAATTTCATTGATTTGCCCAGCAGGTTTTCCCCCAATCTGAAGTGGATCTTTAAAAGTTGAAACTGGATTGATTAAGAAGTTGAAAAACATTTGCCAGATTTTCACACTTTTGCCCTTGAGTAAGCCTCTAAGTGACTCAGGAGCCTCATGGGTTCACAATAACGTGACAACTTTGATATGAGTTGTGTGCCAACGTGTCATACATTACATAAAATCCCAACAAAACATGAAGAACTGTAATCACATAGGATGGTTGTCAAGTGGGCGTATTTAAAACCATAACAGTTTGTGATATCATGCACAAATGTGGTTAAATGTCATCTTAACTGGTTGTCACTGGTTTGTAAAAGTATAGAGAGAAAAATGCTCCAAAAAATGACTGCAAATAGTCATACTGACAAGTTGTGAATTAAACTATCTTGGTTTACGCCATTTATAAAAATGTTGTTTGACAAACATACAGTACTTGTAATAATTGTCATACTAACTCAACTGATTGTTACTCGTGTGTGAGAGTATGGAGAAAAATGGTTGAATTTCATGCTTGACATACTGACCACACAATAGCCATACTGATAATTTAAATAATGGATGTGTTTTTACAAAAAACTAATTGATGCTATTTGACAAACTCAGCACTAGTCATCCTGACAACTTGTCAATTGGATGTTGTTTAAAATTATCAGTTTTGTGATGTCACTTACAAAAACAAGTGGAAACTTTATGATTGACCAACTGGTTATATATTTGTCACACAGTTTTGATGCTAAAATAATGCTTGAGACCTCATAAGTTTGTGATTTCATTCACAAAAACTGATTGATTTGACAAAAACAGACTTCATTCCATAACCATGCTGACTAGTCGAAAATTGAGTGTATTTCAAACAATACATGTTTGTCCAATTGTCACACTTACTGGATGTTAATTAGTGTTTGACAATTATGTGATATCATTCACAAAAACTAACTAATTTGTAACATAGGCTGGTTGTCAAGTGAATGTGTTTGACAAGGGTGTCATTATATGTGACATCATTCACAATAAATGACTTTATTTGTCACATAGACTGGTTGTCAAGTGAATGTGTTTGACAAGGGTGTCATTATGTGATATCATTCACAAAAACAGACTATTTGTCACATAGACTGGATGTTTACAAGTCTACCAGTGTGTGAACTCATTGACTGCAAATTTGTCAAACAGAACCAGTTTGTAATTTCTTGATTGTCAAGCATTAAGTTGACAATGTTTTCTTCATGGCATTATCACCAAAACTGGTTGCAAATAAATGTACAGTTGGTAACATTGACTGGATAAAAAATTCTTACTTTTGACTGTTTCTCCTGCACATCATAAATACACAGAGCAGTACAATGGCCAGTACACCCAGTACAACTGGAATTGCTGCAACTACGACGCTATTAGTGCGTTCATTGTCATCATCATCATCATCTTCATCACTGTCATCGTCCTCTTGATGCTTATCTTCCTGTGGGGATCTTGTACTTTGGTACCAACTGCCTGCTAACTTGCCACTGATTACTGTGAAATAAAAATAATATAATCTGTAGTAATTTGTCAACTTCCAGTGACCATGAAATAAAATTCCACATGACCAAAATAAGTATGGAAACTATCTTAATGTCATGGACATGATAGAAGTTCAACTTTATATAGCAGATAAAAATCATTTGTCTGATATTTTAAGAAACAATTTCTTTGATGATGTTTGTAGTGGAAGTTATCAAGGATAATATTGTATAATTGAAAACAAAATTTTGCTTCTCTCTATATCAAAAGTTTCCCACATTAAAAAAATAAATTCATTTATTTCAGACATCGAAGATTATTTTTTATAAATAAAATAATATATAATTTTCTATGTGTACATTTTATATAAATTATTGGCCACATATGTAGATTTTTATTTCTAAATATTTGGCATATTTTATTGTCTTTAGTTTATTTTTATAATATTTATTTTACGATTTAAACTTGATTAAAGTTATTAAAAACAATTTACAACTTTATCCAAAGTTTTCCACAAATAGTCACAATAAAAAAAAACTTTTGAATAAATTAGATAACTTCATATGATTTTTTTGTACAAATATATAAAAATATACAATTTAAAATTTTGGAAAAATTATTTCATTACAAAATAACATATAATTTGAAATTTATGCATTATTTTAAATTTATTGTTTTATATTTCTACAGTACATATATTTGTTATTAAATTTTAATAATTAAAATCTTATTATCTTGTAGCTTTTTATTAATGATATTTCAAAGTTTCTTGAAATTATCTCACATTTTTTTACAGTCACACTAAATTCTGTCTTCATCAATAAATTCAAGGCCTGAATATTTAAATTTCAAAATGCAATTAATCCTGATTAATCGTTGGTTACCAAATTTACCTAAATCCTTGATGACTGTTAACCATGGCATCCTCTGGCAGAGGGTCAAACAAAAACAAAATTACATACATCATTGTCAAAATTGTTTAAGAAATATTCAGGTGGGGGCATAAAGCACACAGACTTCAAGGTCCCAAAAACAAGTAGTTTTGTTTCCTCGTGTCTTTGACATCCTTTGGAGGTGTTGTTAACTAGGGTTCTACATTTTTATGACTCATAGTCAAAACGTCCTCAGATTCTACAACTTTTTGATAAAAAGTATCAAAACTGAATCTTCAACATTCGTGCAATTATTTAATGTCCATGGATCCGACCTCCAAATATCCATGATTCTTCTGATGCCTACTTAACAGATTTTAATTAGTTACAAACCAAATATATTTCTGGTTGAAAACAAGGCACGTAGGTGAATTACACGGTTTTAACACAACTAATAATCCCATTGTTTTCAAAGTATTTTTATGTCGCTTTTTAAGGATGTAAAACGACAAGTCGTTGTGCTTGACCCATTATCAACTAAAAACAAAGTGTGTTATGGGCCCGTAGACCTACTTTGAAAACGGAAATTTAGGTTTCGATGATGGCCCCTTTATCAGCCTATTTTTATAGCTGTTGAAACACAAAAAAATGCCAGTTAAATTAAAAATAATGGTCGAAACAAAAATGTGGGAAGCCATTAAAATAAAAAAGGCTGAAAATAAATTAAACTTAATCCGATGCTTGTCCAATTGTCTAATTTGCATAACTGTGCTCAGCCTATTTTAGATAAATAATGGCATTTTTTTCAAAACTTATTCTCCCTTTTTGTTATATTCAGCTGTTTGTCCACCTCAGTGTGGAGGTCAGTTTGTGAAGAACTTTCAATTTCAAAGGGTTGATTATAAATAAACTGAAATTTGATTTACGAGGAGGTCATTCTCGTACTTCTAAGGAAAAATGTAGTTTCTTTTCAATAGATCTTAAAATGGCTTTCACTATATCGAACTAAATGTTCCACAATTTCTAAAATGTCCTATAATTTCTAAAATGTTCCATAATTTCTAAAGCGTTCTACAATTTTTAAAATATATGTTCCACAATTTATAAAATGTTCCATAATTTCTAAAGCGTTCTACAATTTCTAAAATACATGTTCCACAATTTATAAAATGTTCCACAATTTCTAAAATGTTCTACAATTTCTAAAATGTTCCATAATTTCTAAAATGTTCCACAGTTTCTAAAGCGTTGTAAGATTTTCTTAAATGATCTACAATTTCTAAAATATGCTACAGTTTCTAGAGCATTCTACGATTTCTAGAATGTTCCACAATTTTTAGAATGTTCTGCAATTTCTAAAATGTTCTACAACTCCTAAAATGTTCCACTATTTATATTTCTTAAATCTTCTGTTTTTCTGTGTTTTTCAATTTCTACACTTGCATTTCATGAAATTTTCAACTTCCTTAAGCATTTTTTATGCATTTTCATGAATTTCATACTTTATGAGGAAAAATGTTATCTAGAACATAAAATACTAGTGATTAAGAGTTTTACAATTTTACAAACTATATTTCAACTTATTTATACATTTTCATTTTCATAGAAATATGAGTAATGAAATATATAAAACTTATTACGAAACTTGAATAAAAAAGAACTAAAATTTTAAATTATTTATGGCATCACGACTTAAATTATGTATGAGCCATTTAACAGCCATTTCACTTTCTGATGAATGTTTTATTGAAATCTTTCCTGAAATTTTCCTAAAAATTAATTTCGTTATAACCGGTTTTCGAGTAACTGTTTTTTTAGCAGAGTATAATTTAATATATAAACAACACCAACTTTTTTTGCTTTCTGAAAGTTATAATGTTTTGTTACTAAAACATTTTTTTATAATAAGATTACTGATAAAAATATGACACAAGTCTGAGAAGGTAAATCATTTTGTCATTGTCCAAAAATACAAATCCTGTCTCCTAAATTTTGCGACAACTTTTAAAATGTTTTTTTAAATATACATGTATAAACCAGTTTCACCCACCCTTACATGTTAAAAGTTTCGACAGTTGACAATTTAGTTTTGTCATGACAAGTGATGTCTGTCAACTTTGGATGATAAAACTGAACATTGCAATCATATATTTTTATTTTTGACAACGAACATATTTATAATCAAGAACAAATGGATGTTATTGTGTTTGTAAATGATGCAAACAAATTTTAGATAAAGCAGATATTTATCTGACAAATTTTTTCTGAGTTATTTAAAATACGACATCAATTTACGAAGGTCATACAAAATTATTATTAAACTTGTAAACTTACTTGTCGAAAAAGTACGTAGTTTTTTTTTATAGAGATTTTCACACAACACTTACATGCTAAAATCATGCATTTCCAACAATTCTTATTTTTAAAAGCGTTATCTAAAAAAAAAACACCTTGCATATTTAAAAAAACATGTTACAAACATGGATTTCCCAAGAGGTGTTTTTACATGTTTAAAAATTGCAAACAAATAAATTTCAAAGCATGCCAAAAAAATAGAATTTCAAAGCAAGCTAAAGAAATATAATTTCAAGGCATGCCAATAAGTAGAATTTCAAAGCATGCCAAGAAATAGAATTTGAAGCATGCAAAGAAGTAGAATTTGAAAGCATGCCGAGAAATAGAATTTCAAAGCATGCCGAGAAATAGAATTTGAAAGCATGCAAAGAAGTATAGAATTTCAAAGCATGCCGAGAAATAGAATTTCAAAGCATGCTGAAAAGTAGAATTTCAAAGCATGCAAAGAAATAAATTTGACATCAAGCTGAAAAATAGAATTTCAAAATAGAACTAAAGGAGAAAAATGGAACAGAGATGAAAAAATATTGAAAAAACTAGGATTTGGTTGTCTTTTCTCTGATTTTTAAAACAAAAAAACAATCGCAAGTTACTTCAATTTGAGTAAAATAGTTTATGGATTTATTTGATGGCCGTTAGTGTTGCTATTTCGAGTCGTTAAATTTTGATTTTATGTTAAATTAAATACAAATTATATGGAATTCTGGATTGTGTTATTTGGATAAGATGTTCAGGTAAGATGAAATTTTTCTCCATGTTAGGGTAATTTCCAACAAAATCGTTTTTATAATATACATAAATTAATAGGAAAATAAGCGAAAAGTGTTTAGTATATGAAACTTTCGTTTTTTACGCTAGAGATTTCTTCACCTCTTTTGTTGAAAGATGTTTAGCATTCAAGAGCCATTTTGTTCACGAATTTTTCGGTCATTGAATCTTAATTTATTTCTTCGTATAAATAATCTCGCCCTTGAACTGCTCTTAAAGTGAGAATTTAAACTTGAATTGAATCGCTGCCTTGACCATTCAAGTTGATTCAACGCTTTTATGTATTTCACATTTGTTTCTTGAATTAACATTATCATGCCTTTAATGCTGCATTTTCAGGGCACAGACCTTGCACTCAGATTATTAAAAACGGCTGTATAGTCCTTAAATATCATAAAAACTGCTTAAAATTGTAGGCCTACATAAGTTTCCATTATTTTAACCATCGTTTTGTGTTTTTGCATTATTTCTAGAAATATCTACAACTTAAGCACACATTCAATTATTACATGTTTTTTTTATATATTTTTTGGATTTACTTCTATAAACATTTCAGATGTTCTAAGCCTAATTTTACACAAACTTATATTATTAATTTTTTGGAAATATTCAAAAATATTCTACTTTTTCAGATCATCTTAGTAAACATATTCCCTACAAACTTTTATTGTTATATATTTTTCAAATAGTTCCACAAATAATTCAAAATAATTTTCTCACTGTATAATATTAGTGTACAAATTTTCCAAAAACTTACTTTTCCTACACTTTTCAAATATTGAGCTTAATAATACACTTGTCATTTAATCTCAGTTCAAATATTTCGTATTTTACAGATTTTAGTCACAGATAGACATGTTCAGCTACATTTCCTTAAATATTTACGACGAAAATCATGACATATTTGAGTACATGTCCCATTTCACTACATATTAGAAAAATATTGTGATAACTTAATTGTTTATTTTCGTATACAATAGTATATACATAGTATTAAGGTCAAACAATGCTTCCTATACGCTCTAATTCTGTCTTTGATTTCCACCAAAGTGGACATTTATGAATTTACGATCATACTTGATCAAAGTGTTTCAAATTACACTCTTTTTTAAGGCTGTCCCTACAATTCGATACTTGTTTATTTAATATATTTAATGCAAAAAATATGTAAAGATAAGAAATAATTTGACATTGTATTTTGTTAACAGACATTTTTATTTGATTCTAATTGAAATTTGAGTGTTTTTGTGGAGGGTAAATTTGACCTCTGGTTGCTAATATCTTGAGGATATTTTGTTTTCAGGCTTTAATTACAGCCCTTGACCATTTGTGGTCAACGCCATTAGACCGTGTTCAACACGAACAATTTATCATAAACTTTTCCTACAATGCTAGTTTTTTTTTTAAAAAAAACCTGTTTTCGGGGGTAACATTTATAATTATCAATTCACATGCCTTTGAAATGCGATTTTGATTACTCATTTATATTTACTAAATACTGGTTTTTATGTGCGGAAATTTTTATGGAAATATTACTGTAAACATTTGTATAATTTTTGTACATTTTTCGAAGAAATTACAAATTTTGGAAATATTTTAACTATTAATAATGCTGTTTTTATAAGCAATTTTATCAACAAAAAAATTCATGTTTTTGTAAATTGTTGTACAAAATTACAATTTTATACAACAATTTATGACATTTTTCTATCTATTATTAGAAAATGTTATTTTGTCAGGTATTCTTGGACGAAATTACAATTTTAGACAATAATTTATGAATTTTTTAAAAAGTATTTCTAGTAAATGTAATTTTATCGTTATTTATGGACCAAAATACAATTTTAAACAACAATTTATGAAATTTTTAAACCTATTTCTAATAAATTTTATTTTGTCGTTATTTTCGGACAAAAATACAATTTTAGACAACAATTTATGACATTTTTATAACTATTTTTAGTAAATGTGATGTTGTCAGGTTTTTTTATATTTTAAAAATTGTTAACATTTATGAACACATTTTACATATTAACATTTTAATCAATTATTTAATAGTAATTATTCCGGTTTTCATAGTTAGATATCTTGGTCATACAGTTATCAACGTTTTTCTCTTTGTACATGTTACAATGCACTTAAAACAAATACAAATAAAGTCAAAGATAAACTAATGTAGGAAAGTATTTTTTTAAAAATTCAACGTTTGTCCCCTAGATGAAGTCGTAAGAGTTGAAAAACCTGTGTGTTCGCTCTTTGGCAATTATCGTTAATTGACCATTAAACATTTTGGGGATTTCCTGATTTCAAAAGATATAAAACCAGTGAATGTTTTATTAATGAAATGGTATTTTTAAATGTGCATGTTTTTACTAGCAAATAAGGCCTTTTTGAGGTGTATTCTATTCATGACATTGTTTCCAGACAAAAGTTGTGTAGTAATTTGTACTCATGGATATGAGTACCTTGTATGCTGTACTCAGTACTCATATCCATGAGTACAATTTGCCCAAGTCTGCATGATTACTATACTACTCATACTCATTTCATGTGATTACTGATTAACCGTACTCTACTCACTGTGGAGTAAGATTCCAATATACAGTACTGTATACTCGTAATCAGTACGTACCCCTTCTCATGAGTACAATTTGCCCAAGTCTGATTACTCATGTCATATGACTACTGGTTCGATGTACTCTTCTCATACTATGGATTATCACAAGACCCTGAATATTATGGAATGGGGGAGAGAGAAATTGGGGATAGATCCCACTTTTCCTTCCACCCCTCTTCCCTCCCCCCGCCTCGCCTGAAATCCAAGAGATTGTACAAATTTCAACCCAAATCGGCCAAAATATAAAAAAAGAATCTCACTTTTGCATTTAAAGTATGCCTTTCTGCTTTAAAAATGGAATTTTGTAGCATATAAAACGCAATTTTTGTAAGTTAAAAATGCAATTTTTCGAAGGTAAAAGCAAATTTTTTTTTAAAGCTAAAAATGCTATTTTTCGAAGGTAAAAACAAGATTTTTTTCGAAGGCAAAAACGAGGTTTTTTTAAGGTAAAAATGCATTTTCAAAGCTTGAATTGCGATTTTTTAAGATAAAACGCTTGTTTTCGAAGATAAATACGCTATTTTCGAAGATAATAGCGCACTTTTTTTAAGGTAAAAACAGTTTTTCTAAGGTAAAACACTAGTTTCCGAAGGAAAAAACGCAGTTTTTCGAAGCTAAAAACACTCTTTTTTAAGGTAAAAACGCAGTTTTTTGAAGGTAAAAACGCGAATTTTTTAAGGTAAAAACGCCATTTTTCGAAGGTAAAAACGCCATTTTTCGAAGCAAAAACAGTTTTTTTAAGGTAAAACACTAGTTTACAAAGCTAAAAACGCAGTTTTTTGAAGGAAAAAACGCGAAGTTTTTAAAGGTAAAACCGCCATTTTTCGAAGCTGAAAGCGCAATTTTTTCTGCATTACAAATGCAATTCTTCTGAGGTAAAAATAGTCCACCCCAAAATTCGGGACTCTATCCCCTCTTCCCAAAAAAAAAAAAGATCATGACAGATATGGCATTGTCCATTATCTACAAGTATATGTTTTATGTGAATTTAGCACATTGGCCCCAGTCGTGCTGCGATCGTTATTTAAAACATCAACAAAGCATAGTTAGTCCAATTCAAATTTTAACAATTTGTAATTTGTATATAACTTGCTAAGGAACTAATAATATGTTTAGAAATTTCACCCACAGACTCCGAAAAATGTAAGCTATGAAATACAATATTTATTTCGGGATATTTAAAAAAAATGTTTTTCTCTAAATTTCAATGCCAAGTTTTGAACTCTGTCAGTTGCTCAGCTCGGGTGGGTTACTGCAGAGATGGATCGTGTAGACCTGGTACACATCCGGAAGTGGTAAGACTCCTTCCTTGGAGTCCCCATTGTGTGGGGCATCGACGGCTCCTCACACCCGGGCGTGGGTATCCGAAGATCCTCTGCTGTAGCAGAGGGGAGGGTATTCATTAACGAGACCAGGGGGGGCATGAGCCCCCCCTGGGCCCTAGGTTTACGTTTTAGCTTCCCACTTGTTACATGAAATCATCAAACCTGGGTTCGAGTCCCGACCCTCATTGCGTTTTTTAAAAAATAATTTTGTTGAAAAGTGGGAGGAGGGGAGAGGGGGCGGGCACACAAGAGCTTTTTCCCCCAGGTCTACAATTTTAAATTTCATTCGGGAATAGATATTGTCACGGGTATGTAGGATATATTCTTTAACAGTTCATTGCCATTTAAAAAACACTTAAATTCTAGACGTGATCTTAGCCTTACTGTAAACCATACCACTGAAATGTTTCCAATTTGTTATTATTTTGTTGGATTTCTGTTTTAATGACAGAAAACTCAAGATGTGCTAATTTTGGCAATTCTTTAGTTCGATTTTGTAGTTTTTGAGGTTTTAATTCAATTTTTGACACCAGTAATGAACAATTTGTATCGACTCTTCTGGACAAACTTCTCACTCCTGACACTAGGCGGCGTGATATTGTGTTCTAAATGATGCAACTTCCGGTCCCAATGTTTCAAAATGGATAACCATGTACGGTAAAGACGCAATTTTTTCAGCATTAAATGTGCAAATTAATTATTTTTGAAGTTTATGTTAATTTTGAAATTTCATTTTAGGTTCAGGAGGAAATTTTATTTGTCAATGTTACCAAACAGTTAGGGATATAATTTAGGGAATAATGAAGGCTAGTAGGGATTTAACCAGGGATATTTGTGAGAAAGTAGTATTGTACTAGTGGTTAGTTTGATATCAGTTCATTGTCGATTTTAGTGTGGTTTAAAATAGTAAAATTTGTGCTAGATTCCATGTTGATTTCACGATTCGTAGTTTTCAACCAATGAATAATTCAAGACTAGGATTGTCCGTGATAATTAAAGGTAAGCTTATTTATTTACGTAAATAGGTTGTTCACTGAATTCTTCGATTTAGGAATCTTGTTTGACCTTTAGTACTATTTATACTATTTGAATTGTTCATTAGTTTTTAGTAATGTTAAATTGGCTAATTGGTTCACGGACAATTTGTCCGTATTTTTTTGGTTTGAATTTTTTATTTACTGACATGTGTTTTTCATGCCTGATTGATCAAACGCTCCCAATTTCCCATTATTCACTAATTACGTTTAACAGATCGTGGTGAAACTACCTTTAAATCTATCTTTAATGCAAATTAAAATAGGCCTACAATCGTAAAAAGAACACCGCCATCTTGACATAGGAAATAGGCCTGATTGTTGAGGGCGCTGAATGTAATAATGGCGGCGATCGCAGCGTTTTTTTATGATGTAATTCAACAGTGCTGAATTATATATTATTATAAATGTAATTGGCGAATAATTCAGTGATGAATACATGTATTTATGTAAACGTTCATGTAGTTTGAGACAAATTTACTTGTAGGATACAGTGTTTAATTTAATGAATTAATTTAATTTAATCTTTCATATATGGACATAAAACATCATACTACATGTTTTTGGATTATGGATGCAACCACAGTCATCACCACAACCACAACCACCACCACCAACAACAACAAAAACAACAACAACAACAACAACCCACCTCTATCATCATACTCAGTGGCAGTAGAGTAGCAAGGCAAGGTAGGTAGCACTCATTGTGCACATTTTCGTGTCATCCTCTCACCACCCTTCCCGGAAATTTTGTCCAACAATCACAACTTAACCTAACCACGCTTTTTCTCCCTAGGGCAGTCATTTTCTCACTTCCCTTAAGGATGACACCAGGTGCAGCCCCACACCGGCTTCCTGTGACTGCCTAGTGACTCCACAAGACGCTTCCACTCCACCTAGAGGAAAGGATCTGGGCCTCCTCACCGCCCCACAAAGAGATCAATTCCTCCACCAATGTTATTTATTATTAGACCCTCTCAGATACCTTACAAAAAACTGCTCCTCATCCCTTGTCCCTGCATCCTCTGCGACCCTATAGCTTCTGACTGGTCCACCTTCTTCAAATCTGCACTCACCACCTAATCTTAATCACGAAATCCAAATATATCCCTCTCCCTCGCCCTCCTCCCAACAAAATTCTTTTATTTCCTTTTATTAGAGGCTAATCAAAAAGGAAGTCCTAGAAATTCCTTTAAAATGTACACCCTTATCCCCTGTCCAACTCAACTCAACTCAGTACCCTACAGTCAGCACATAAATGCCATATGATAGGGGGGTCGTACCCAATTTCAGGAGAATGTTTCCCTAAGTCAGTAGCGACTTAAGCCGGGTCTCCACCAAGGCGTACATGTACGTATATACACGTTTTTTACAAACATATGCAAAAAAGTTTGCCCTCAGGGTTTGTTTCAGCTGCCATTTTTTAAATATATAAAAATACCAAAATTGTACAGCTATTAAAGACATTTAATAGGTGTTTAAATACTACGCAAGTGTGTAAAATGAGTTTTTTCCCCCTTTTTTATCCATGAGAAATCCTGTTTGATATTTAGCAGTAAAAACGACAATAAATAACAAGCATTAAATTTAATATTACTAAATAAGAGATTATTAAGTGATGCATCGGTTTGAACGACCTAAATGAGGTCAGTTTCTTCATAAAGTTTGAGATATGGTTTAAAAGTCGAAATTCAAACTTCCTAAAAATAATTTCGTCGGAGGCCAAAAGTTTATAGATATCATATGATGCAGATATAAAAAATGAAGAAAACAAGCGATTCATTGTTTACAGGCTCGGGTGGAAAAATTATATACGACATGCATTTATATGTGATCAGTGGCATAGCGAGGATATTTGGAGCCGAGGGCTAAACACCCAAATGTGCGCCCTCCACCCATTCTCCACTACTCAAACTTGCTCCTTTCCCCTCTGCTATCCTCCACTACTCAAATTTTCTCCCTTCCCCTCCACTATCCTCCACTCCCTGGTAAAAAACAATATAGATTTATATTGTTTTCTATTGTTATTTGGAACGTTGTTTTCGATTGGTATCAATAGAAAATTTCTATTTGTTTTATTGGTTTTAATTGTTTTCTATGGTTTTATATTGTTTTCTATTGTTCAGTCAATACAGCCAAACCATAGAAGTCAATAGAAGTCAATACAGGAACCAAAGAAAACAATTAAAACCAATAAAGTGTCCAAATAACAATAGAAACCAATGGAAATCTCTATTGGTTTCTATTGTTTTTTTTCACCAGGGTACCCAAATTTGCCCTCTTCCCCTCCACTATCCTTCGCTACCCAAATTTGCCCCCTTCTTCCACTTATCCTCTACTACCCAAATTTGCACACTTCTTTCCCCAATGTCCTCCACTATTTAAATTTACTCCCTTTCCTTCAGCTAGCCCCCTCTACCCAAATGCACTCCCTTCCTCTCCGGCGTCCGCTATTCTCCACTAGCCAAATTTGCACCTTTCTCCCCATCCTTCACTACCCAAATGTGCACCCTTCATCCCAATCCTTCACTACCCAAATTTTCTCCCTTTCTCTCCAATATCCATTACTACCCAAATCGGCACCCATCTCCCCCATTCCTCCACTACCCAAATGTGCACCCTTCTCCCCCATTTCTCCACTACCCAAATGTGCACCCTTCTTCCCCAACCCTAACTACCCAACTTTGCTCACTTCCCCTCCACTATCCACCATTTCCCAAATGTGCACCCTTCTCCCCCACTACCCAAATTTTCTTCCTTTTAATCTACTATCCACTATTTGTGCCCTTCCCCTCCACCATCCTCCACTACCCAAATGGGCACCCTTCTTCCCCCCTCCTTTGCTACGCCACTGTACGCGATATTATGTCCATGTAATGGTTATAATTCCCCCCTTCCTTCCCAAAATTTCAGCTACATGTTTTCGATTTTAAACATCTGACTTTTAGAGCATATCAAACCTTTCATAAAAAGCAATAAGGATAAACAATAGCACGTTGACCTCAATCCTACATCTTAACTGAAACAACTAACTTATAGCCCACAAATGTGAACAAATATTGCTGAATTTTACCGGAAACTCCCACACCTGGGGTGCACAAAAAGGGAAAACTAAATACGCTATAAAGTTTCATTCACTTTTTGACATTATTATAATCAGGAAATGAGGAAATTTACAAAAGTTCTGACAGTTTCGCAACTGGAAATTTTTTTTTTGTTTGTTTTTTTTTTTTTTTGTGAAAATTTACTTCAGGTAAGCACTTTTACGATAATTTAAGTGTCAATGCAATAATAGATCTAGTCACGGAATAGATTTCAACCGATTTTAGCTAGGATTAAATCCATTCTGTGACTACGGTTATTCTATGGAAAATTCAAATTATCTTTAACAACATTTAAATTTCTTAAATACGTATACAAAATAACCGTTCACATGAACTTAATATTAATAAGTAGATTTTCAGCAAATATTTATTAAAAATAATTGAATGAGTTAATTTATTATTAGACTATACAAGTAAGAAATTATAACTCACCTGCATTAAAAACATGTCAGTAATTAGTTTTATTAATGGTTAAATTAATGATTATATAACTAGTATATTAGATAATTGCAAAAATATTTTTAACTAAAAAATGTTACCAAACTTTTTTGATCATTTTTGGAAATTTACACAAATCATGAAACTAATTTACTTCAGTTTCATTAAAGTAGCCACAGGTGTTTCTAATCAATATTTTAAGGAAAAACTGTATTCTTGCACTTATCAAAAACATGACACTAATTAGTTTTATAAATGGTTAAATTAATGATTATATAACTGGTATAATAAATAACTACTGGAATATTTTTAACTAAAAGGTGTTACCAAATTTTCATTTTTCAACTTTTTTTTTAGCACTTTTGGAAATTTACACAAATTATGAAACTAATTTACTTCAGTTTCATTAAAGTAGACACAGGTGTTTCTAATCAATATTTTAAGGAAAAACTGTATTCTTTCATTTTAAAAGAAAATTTTCCCCAATTTTATTTGCAAAAAAAAAACACTTTGTTGGAAACAATAAGGAAACAAAAGCATTTTCAAATGACATTTTCAGTGAATCTTTGTTTTTCGTAAGTTTTAAAGACCTTGACATTAAACCAAAAAAAACTTTTGTTTTCTTGCGTAACTAATTTGAAAGATTTCCCCAAATTCAATTGTTTGTCTTAATCACGCGGAAATCTATAACACGTTTTTTACAGTTTTTCTTAGAAAAAACTAAACTTAAAGTTCACCAAAAACTGTTTAATTTATTTTTAAAGAAAACATTCATAATCTTAAACACTACATAATTAGTATGTATGAAAAGTATATTTATTCCACAGGTACTCGTAATCAATACTTCTGCACAAGAGTACATGTATGCACAAGTTTGATTACTCAATTCATACAAGTACTTATTATGTGAACTCTACTTGTAATATACAGTATGATTCCACTGCTACTCTTACTCATGAGTACAATTTGCCCGCGGCGTAGCATGACATGTGTCTACTGTTATTCATACAAAAATAGAACCCAATAAAAAAATCACAACTTCCTGAAAATTGGAACTTCCCCCAACCTGCCCTCATTGGCTAGGACCCCACTTATGCCAGTGGAAGACCGTGGGAACCTGTGGATGCCCTTTGTTATCTCTCTTCCTTCTTCCTGCTACTTTCAAGCGTGCATTATAGTTTAACCTGTGTACATCGCTCCCAGGTCGAGGTCGTTGGGAATTTTTACGGATGGGAGAAATTCCCAAAGTGGCGGCTCTTTCGGATGAGAGTTTAAACCGAGGTCCCG
>JAQGBW010001978.1:0-22118 GCA_034698625.1 Julus scanicus
CATTAATTTAAAATTAAGGTTTTTTAATATTTTTAAGTATTTTTACAAATAAAATTATAAAAGAATATAGAATTATTTAAAAATAATTGGGAGGGGGGGATTATCGACGGGTTGTGACATAATTATGGATGGGAGTGTAGTAAAATTAGTGACAATTGTGACAAAGGTGTGGGTGGGTGTTTAAAAAGAGGCAATAAAGTGTGACATAATATTTGAATGGCCCCTATCTGCAAAATCCCAAATCGGCTGTGATGTTTTTGTATACGATTTTGGTGTCACCCTGTAGAGGTATCAGTTCGCGTGTTATGTAGCAGTCAGTGCAGCATGATACTCGCAAATTAATGATAATTAATGATCGGCTGGTTTCAGCTAGGAACAGCGGGAGAGTGAGTAACAGGCAGGAAAACAATAGGCTACTCTATGACGTTGCCAATCCCTCACTCCATATTTTCACCTTCAAATAAATTGATTGTCATAGCGCTCGCATATTTCTATACCGTAAGATGATAACAGCAGCAAGGATTTCATTGTTGCCATCTAATACACGGAACAGTTACGGAGTTGGCATGTTGTTACAACCAGCTCTGCTTTTCGGGGAAATAAATTACGCTCGTCAAAAATGCCAATAGCTCGGCTTTTTACTCACGTTTTAATTGGAGAAAAATAGCCAGGATTCAGATTTTTTTATGAGCTTAAGCCGACTTTTGTGATTTTTGTTTTTTCCCAATGTTGAATCAGTTTTTTCATTCACTTTATTAAGATTTGTATTTATTTTTATTCGATAATTTTAATGAAATTCTGCTATGCAATAATATAAGTGAATTTTACAATGCACCGACGTTTTACTGGAAGTGACAACAATTAAACTTGGTGAAACTGAAACCTAAATACAAAACAAAAGCCTCCATTGTGAAGATACGTTTTCTTCCGTGCTTTCATCTCAAAAAATCTTGATTGGTGCGGAAATAAAACATAATTCTAATTTGGATATAAAATCAAACTAATTTTGGGGGCTGTTTATAAAATATTTTTTGGAGAATAGATTTTGTTCAATTAATGCATCAAATATTGAATCAAATCAAATATTTACTTGATTTTGTTTTCATGGTGGGGGTAAGAAACCTAAATGGATATTTATGGACATGTATGACACATTCTGTACATGTTTAGATCAGGAATTGGTCATATATGGACATTCAACATACTGTATATTCACATAATTCTTAAACGTGGAATCCCCTCCTGGCTTATATGACCTACAAGGCCGTTTATATGGGGGAGGGGCTCATGGGGATAGTTCCCCCCGAAATCCAAGAAATTGTATATAAATTTCAACCCGAAAACACTAATTTTCCGCGATCTTTCTAAGGTAAAATCACAATTTTTCCTATGCTAAAAACGTAATTTCTCTAAAGTAAAAACTGGAACCATAGTGAACCATATCTCCCCTTTCCCCCCGAAATGTAATCGCATCCCCCCTCGAATTGTCATCATATATACGGCCTTGATGCCCTAAATATATGTAATATCGAAGTCTAAGGTCCGTACCACAGTTGCTCACAAAACTGCAGCTCAAGCTTGACCTCTGCTAAGCTGTATCTCAAGCTTGAGTCTCACATTTGGCTGTCTTGTCACAGTCTTGAGCTCGTCTTGGCAATTTTTCTGTACAGCTGTGGTATGCATAAGAGACTTGAAACGCAGCTTGGTCTCAAGTTCGATCTCAAGTTCAGCTTAATATAATCTTAATATAGAGCCATATTTAGTGGCTAAATATGACCCATAAATGGTTTAAAATGGCAATTAAATAGATAAAAAGGCTCATACAACTAAGGCTAAACAATATATGGTACATAAATGATCCAAATATTATTAGTTTCAAATCTATTTGTACAATAATCGTTGGTATAGAATAGTTTTAGGGGCAATATATCCATTTTTTAACAAAGGACCATCATTCTATTGATAATGATATCATAATCTTTAAATTTCTGAATCTGATATTATAACATTCAATCGTATAAAGCCCACAAACTTTAATTTAGTTTTGTATTACAAATTTTGTGAACGTCAATGCACAAGTTATCACATTTTCGGAGTCAAAAATAATGATGAATAATCAATAGCCACTTTATGCTAAAAATTATTAAAAAGACTATAGGAATTCCGGATTAAATAATACGACATGTTCTGTAATTACAGTTTGCCTGAAGCCTTTATATAAAAAATGAATTTTATTTTTTTGCTCTACTGCAACAAGGACACAATTTTAATAATTAATGTAAAAATATGTAATGCGCTTTCTTCTATTATGTAACTGTTTAAAATTGTTAAAAAAAACATGTAATAGTTGCATATTCCGATTCTTCGTATAATATCAAAAATTGACAAAAAGATACTTATAATTGAATTTAAAATAACAAAAAGACTCGCTTTATCAAATCCTCCGGACTTGTTTACCCAGTTTAGAATATTTGTTTTCGGCAATACAAAGTCAAGATTACCATATGGTTTCTTCATTTTTTTATCCCACCGTACTTTTATACCCCTGGAGACACGTTGCATTTTGCCTAATGAGTGGCCGTTCAACATTTTTGAGATCCCTTTTGTTTTTGAAGAATCTCCTGCATATAGTTTTACGAGACATTGCCCGAAAAGTCTTCCCAATTATAGCGTAAGATTTCTGCTTTTCCTACAGACATTTTCCTCGCTCTTCTTAATGCATAATTTGGCTTTTAACGAGGATCGCTATACTGCATCTCATGCTGGGGATAAACATAATGGCACGAATTCAGCAAACAGCGAAATTTGTTTCGGATATCATAATAACAGCAACAATGCATTTATCGTATAACAACAGCAATATGCACTATGTGCATGGAGTGCATTGCCTAAAGGCTCAAAAGCTGAAAGAAAGCGACAGACAAAAGCGTTCTCAATGCAAAACCATTTCAAATGAATCGTCTATGCATTCATTGAATTAACGTTTTTCTTTCCTCTTCATCCCCCCTACTCGAAATATATGCATGAATTATTTGTTATTTCGTCGGGTGTATCATTAGCTTAAGTCAAAACAGCAAGTTTATGTAAGCCTCGCAATTCCCTACAGCCTTTTATGGCCATCCTGAATTTGAAGATGTAAGAATCTGAATATATCGCCAAAATACTGGGAAAAAGGGGAGGAAACATAGTTGAAATACTAAGAATTTATCAATTATGCAGAAACATGTAATGACTTAAACATTGTGGCACTTTATTTTTCAAAGAGGGTGTGGCCCGTCTGACTCAATAATCATACAGTGATCAAAAAAAGTATTTGAACACCCATAATTCTGCTGATATTTCCAGAAATACATCCATCATAAACATGAAATTTATTACAAAGCTTTTGTAATATGGAACAAAACATTTGATGGTAACAAACTTTCATAAATGTACACATACATTTTTACAAACAAAAACAACAAAAATCAAAGACAAAAAAGTATTTGAACACTTGATCAAATTCTATGAATAATTATCAAATCGATATTTGGTATGCACATTTTGTGCATTGGACCTGAAATAACAAAAACTCTTGTCCAATCGATGCCAAAGAGACTCAAAACTGTGATTGATCCAAAAAAATTGCATACCAAATATTGATACATAAATATGAAGTGATTGAAATAAATACCGAATTTTTGTGAGCAGTATAGGACATTTTTTTTACTAATTTGTGTGCTGATTTTAATGTGGGTTAAAACGATAGTTTTGAGAATGATAGGTCGAACAGAATATTTATGTGTATAAAAAAAGGATAATACTTTTTAACAGATAAGCATTTCTTTATTAATGTTGGTCACTGTTGCCTTAAATATTTCTTCAGTCCTTCTTGGAATTACAAGGAGTAACATATTACCATCTTGAAGAATTTTAAAGCAAATTGACTAAGTTATTTAGAAAGACTGTAGAATTTATTTATTTATTAAGTCCAATATCTTTCGAATCATGCACGATTTCATTTCAGAGTGTATTTAAGATAGTCATTATTTTTAACAATTGTTTTTATCAATTTGACTAAAAAATGTATTTTTCTATTTTAGGTAAGTCTACAAAACTTTGAAAATAACATCTTTTTTTTGGGATTGGTGAGTGCTATTTTCCACTAAATTAATATGTCTGGATCGTGCTATATTGTATTTCACGTCATCGTTGATAACATGTATATTTCTTAATGTTTGTGAATGTGGATATGTTGTTTTCAATCTCAGTGCTCGTTAATCCTTTTACTTTTGCAATAGCTTTGCCAGCACGAATAAATATATGCATCTGTATAAAGTTTCTACACAAATATTTTCTGTTTTCTGAACACAATAACTAACCCACTTAAAATTTTGCCATCTTCATTGATCGAAAAAACCACATTTTGTTAGTCTATTTATACCAGATACGTTGTGAACATGGTTCGCAATTAAATTAACGATGTTGTCCAATTATAATAATGGCACGCATGATACCCACCGAGTGAGCTTATCGATTTTACGAATGTAAAGTAAGCCTAGCTTAATATCTATAAGTTTTGACTAATTATTTTCGTGTTGGCACTCGTTGCAACACACTGAATATACGTACTTTATACGAAAAATATTACATATATGTGCTTCAAACATCCTACGAATCACTTCTTTAATAGCAAACAGATTTTTTAAGGAAGATTGCAAAAAATTGTTTATTTCTAAGCATATTTTTCTTGTATGCAAACTTTAATTGAACTTTTAATTCCCCACCAGGAAGGTTTCCCTTTAAGCTCGAATACTAGAATTAAATTTCAGTAGCTTTATTTTTACAATTTACATTATTTAATATCTTGTTATTTATAATTTATCCTGGCATTAAAACCTGAAGTTTATTGAAGTAACTCCTTTAAGCCAAAGATGCTTTATACTCCTTAAGCATTTCCTATCTACGAAGTTTCATATAAGGTTCATGGATCTTTTAATAATTAACGTAAATTTTTATGTTTTTCATTTGATATACAGTGAAACCTCAGTTTACGAACACCACATGTTGTTTCGCTTTGCGAACCATGCTTCAGTTTATGAATACATTTCTCTGGACCACCAATCAAAGGTCCGAGTTTCTGCATTTTTTCCAATAGTTTTAGCAGAACATCTTTGTTATTAATAAGTTTTACAAAATACAGGCAACATAAAAAATGTTATAATTTCCAAGGATTTAAAGTAAAATCGATATTAGTTTCAAAGATATAGCCTCAATTGCAAATATGGTAAAACTTCGTTTCTTGTTTTTTCCACACAAATTGCAGTTGCAATGGATGACAATCCATTGATGACGTCGATTTCAGACTTAAATCATTTAATTAACAAGAGAATAGAGTAGAATAATACAAATTTTCCTAATGGAAGCAATGTTTGTTAACAGTAAATTTCTTAAACAGAATCTGTGAATAAACTTGATTCGCAGCAACGTCAGCAAGACGACACCACGTGGGTGTCTTTATTTCCTATAATGTTGAAAATCATGGATTATATATAAAACTGCTTTTTCGAATATTACTGTTATATTTATTTGCCTTCTTTATTATTTCCACACAGCCATAACATGTTAAAAAAAATTGTGGGACAAAGCACGCATTTTTTGGATTTACATTAATTGCAAATGGGAAAAATTAATTCGGTTCACGAATAGGGTCGAGAAACGGATTAAGTTCGTAAACCGAGGTTACACTGTATTTGTTCTTATCTATACAGTATCAGTATATCTATGTATAGACAAATGTTTACGTCTACAAATAATACATACAAAGATATATATGACCACATGTATGGCCTAACATGGGTCATACATGAACTTATATGACCATATACTGTACATGTATGTCCAAATGTGACCAATTTCTGTTCTAGTTATATATAAAAAAATGCCATTTACGTTCATGCATGACCCAAGTACAATTTTTCCACCCGAGCAATATCGTATGATGTATATTTTATCCGAATTGTTTTGACTTCAGATTGACAGTTTCCTGGAAAACCCAAGTTTAATCTGTTTTTTTCCTTGCTATGTGTGTATTTGGTTCTCAAAAGCTTTCTACTTTTTTGTTGATTGGTAAGGATTTCATTTGGCATCCCTTCTGCATAAATGCTCTTCATTTATTTGATGCTGAGTATATTTTTTGTTGTTGCTCTGGGTATCAATTTAAAAGCTCGTTATTCATACTTTTCCAAATATGTCATTGTTGTAATGACAGGAATTTCAAGCCGAAGTGCCATGGGTGGCGCTGTCATGCGCCCTTAATGGGCTAAGGATGGTTGAGTCTATCAAAGTAAGCAATCTGTCAAGTTATTCAATACGGGCCCTTGATAAATGCATCATTCATAAATGCGACAACATGGCGTTTCATTTTCTTGCACAAACTCTTAATACACGAGGAGCTCAATGGCAGACGCTGAATCTCATCTCAAATATTTCGCATATTTTTCTCGCTTTGGTGTAAAACCCTCGGTGGTTTATCTTGCTGCAATTTTATTGTTGGTGTTTGCATCCGTGGAGGAAAAACAGTTTCACTTTGCCAAGGCAAGCTGGAGCATTTGTAGAATCGGTTCAGCCACCAGCTATGAGATTTCAAAAAAGGGGAAACACCGCCATCCGTTTCCTGAAAAATAATATTTACGTTTCGTATGTGCTTAGTTTTCGTTTATGCTTGTGGAGAAACCAAAACTTTAACCGAAATCATCATAAAAATGAAAGAAATCCTATCGTTACGTGACGTCATAATGTTAAAAACGAGGAAAGTTAAGTACATAAGGAACATTTAGATGTTTTAGAAAATTTACGATTTATAGAAAGACGATTTAATGCTGGTTTTGATGCATTAATGCCACAGTATTTCAAAGTTTCTGTTGTAACTTCATTGTTGAAATTTGAAGTTTGTGATTTTTAAATAAGACAAAGTTATGAAGAAACACGAAAATTCATACACTAGTATTATTCTGGCAAGTGACTCGGGAACTTTTATGGACTTACTGGAATTTTAATTACAAAATAAAATTAGATCTATCTACCAATACTCAAAAAGGAACCTCTTTCATAAATTCGTAACTTTTTTATTTTTTAATCAAAGTAAATCCAATTTTACACAAATTTTGCACAGAAAAATAAAGTAACGAATTTATGAAAAAGTTCCTCATTTTTGTGGCCATCCTGTAAAGTATGTGTAATATTTTAAATATTATATAAAGCTCTTTATATGTCTGGAAACGTATGGCCATTTTGCAATATGTGGACTAAAAGGTTGGATAAAACATAAATTGAATTATGGATTAAAATGTAACATTTGATAGTATCATTATATTCAAAATCCTTTTTTATAACTGCTTTGTTATTTTGACAAAGTTAAATTGGTCTCATTCAATATTTTATCGCATGCTGTATGTCATTGTTAAGATGACTTTTTAAAAAAGAAGATATTGATGGTCAACTTTTGAGTTATGAATTTTGAATTAAAGACTGCCTTGTATATGTGCCTTATCCAGGCATTGTCCAACATGCTATTTTTCAAAAATTCTGTAGGCTTATTCTTGAAATCCATTTCTTCATCGCGAATATGGCAACGTTTTACTTCTTCGTAATCTTAAATATTCTTTCGTTAGGCATTTACGATTCTGTAGGAAATTATACGTCACTCAGCGTATGACTTCGACGATTTATCTTCCCATTTTCAAAAGAGATTTTTCATGCAAGCCCCAGCGTGTCAGATAGATTGACCATGTTACACAAGGTTTTTTTTTTTGCTGGCTTTCGAATTTCTTAGGCCCTATCAAATGTAGCTATTGATATCATTTATTTAAGGCAAGCCAAATAGTTTTTTTTCTCTTTTCATTTTCATTCCCTTTGAAATATCAGCCAATACGTATAAATCAGTTTTTCCTCAATAAGTCAACAAGTGCTGCTCAGTTTTATTAATGATGGTCGACTTTTACATTGCGTGTTCCGAGCGCCACCTATGCACAATTTCATTGGTAAAACATTGTACCACAACTTTGGTTAAACATTGGCCCAGCAAATTTGCATCGTGGGTCCAATTACGTCTGGTTACTTGGGTTTTTATAGGGAAATAATTGAAAAATTATAGTTAAGATTATATTAAAATGCCAACGATTTCAGTAAACATAGAATGCAATACTACATCAGGAGAATAGCTCAAATCCTCTATAGTTTTGCTTTAAACAAGTCAAAACCGAGGTCCTGCGTATATCCTCCTTGCTCTTTGTATATTAAAAAAAAAACTCGAGAGGGGGGTTAAAGTCTCCCCTTCATCACTCATAGGCAAAATTTCCAGGTAGGTGATGAAGGATCATCCGACGTAAGTATTTAACCCTCATATTGCAGAAATAGGCGAACGTTAAACTCAATATAAACAGACAAGTAATATAATCAATGATGATTTATCAGCGTAATCCAATAAAATAATCACCACGTAATGAAACAGCGCCCCATAGGGACCTCAATTACTACCATAAACTGGAAAATTCCTTAAAAATGAAGGACTTCAGATTGAGTCCCTGCGATTAATGCCAGCTATAGTTGATGCAGCTGTAATGCAGTATGAGGTGGTACATATAAAAACAAAAATGTCAGACTAGCAGACCCTGCAGATCTTGGTGTGCAACAAGGATGATATGCACACAAATGGGGAGTGATAAGACAAGGTGTAAAGTAGAGTAGTATGTTTATCCCCTACATACGTGTGGCACAGTATAGCGCCTTGTTATGTGGGCACCTGTCTGAAAGGGTTAGCTACTCAATCAGAATAAGAATCAGAATCAGTAAGCATTAAGTTAAATGTGTAAGTTGTATATACAGTGGAACCTCACATAACGAGGATAATTCGTTCCGGAGTCTTACTCGTTAAGCGAAACAATTTTTAACTTATAAATTGTTGTAAGATACGATAATGCGTTCGTTCCATGCCAAAAAAAATACTCAAAAATTTAAGTTTTCAAAAAAAAAAAAATGCTCAAAAAAACGTTGTGTAACATTTATTCAAAGAAAAATACATACATTTCTACCTACATACATTCATACCTAATTCCTTTTTATTAGAAAGCTGTCTAGAGACATTTGTTTTTGCCAACGCTTCGAAATTTGGTAAAATTGCGACACCACATTATCATTGAATAAATTTGTAGTGGATTCCCATATCCACGTCACTCGTTAAGCGAGTCATTTTTTCAGAATTTATATTGCTCGTTATGCGAATTACTTGTTGTACGAGGTGCTCGTTAAGCGAGGTTCCACTGTATTGTGCTTTAATAACATTAGCTGGAACACAGCAAACATGTAACAACAGCAACAACAACAACTCAGAACAAAGAGCAAATCCTAACTAAGGAAAAACTCATGCCTTGCGCCGTCCTCTAAGTCGCTCCAGGCAATGGCCTGTTGCTGAGAGCTCAAGAAAAAGGGAAAACCCTAAAGCCGGATTCACACTAGGCGAAAGTGGCGCACAGTGAGCGAGCGTCGTGCTCTTGCTCATGGATCACCAATTTTGGTGACAGTTCACGCTTGGCGCACCTCACAAAGAGGACGCTCCTGCACTACAGATCGGCGCTCCTGCTAAAGGTGTCCCGCACGCCAATAGCCGACCATGTATAGCCTAAAAAGTGATCTCGCTCACCAAAAGTGATTCCGGCAAGACCAGGATGACTTCGATTACGTTTTGGTCACGTGAAGTGATCCGGGATCACCAGGTACTGCGCACGCGCGCGCATCATACTTGGCCTTAGCAGACAGATTCATCGCTCACTGTGCGCCACTTTCGCCTAGTGTGAATCCGGCTTAAAGAACAGTAAGCGAGGCATGATTTTGATATTTGGCAACAAATATTAAAAAGTTTGATGCCTTGTGGAACGCTCGTAAAGCCTGGAAATGTAATTTAATGACTTAAATTAAAAAACTTCGTTACTTACACCCGACATTAGAAGGATCAAAAGTCATGACCTTTCTGCGCAACGATGCAAGCCTATAACTATTTCAAGGTGTACTGTTTGCTCACGAAAATGGATTTAGGGCTGTTTGTTATTTCAATAAAGACTCCACGATCCCCTGTCTCCTTAAAAATCGGTGAAAAATCCTCATTTATTAAATAAACGTTAAACTTTGAGTAGACTGGCATAATGGCTGCTCTCGCGCCTTGTTTTGATTTTTCCTCCACTTTTCTGTTTATGCTAGCACCCGCTTTTGTTTGCCATAATTTTTCCATTATCGACCAATAACTAACGAGCTTATTACATTGAAATAACTAGGCTTCTTGCCGCTTGTTTGATCAGCCTGTGGGGCTAATTGAAAATCCGTCTAATTAGATACGAGCAACGGAGGCCTCTAATTTGTTAGTTGACGCGGCGAACCCCTACTTAAAAACACTTCATGCTTTTCCGTTTTCGAGCCTCTAGTTGTAAATTAACCCAAATGTTGAACCCGTTTTGCCACCGAACTTCATCCCTCCCCACCTCCCACCTCCCCCTCCTCCTCGTCTATCCATCACGTGGTATCGATTGGCGGATTTTTATGTATTAAAATGCGATGGAGCAAGGGACCGGTCCGCGGTCTAACAATGGTTGCAGCCGGCGGGGTGGTTGAAAAATAACGTTAGTGGACCACGTGTTCTCGAATGGAAACAACTAGCGTCACTTTAGGAACACATTTGCCTCTTTTGCAGCATGTGTTGCAAACAGCCACCGCAGGACACTGATGAACGAGCCATCGCTCTCTCTCCTTCTGTTCCGCTAATGAGGTCTTAACCCTTTTCCTTCCTACGCCAAAACTACAGTTCCAAGAACAACGGCCATTTTTCGCTTCCAGACAATCTACAGGTGGTCCACAACTAATTAGCCGGCGTGAGTCGAAGTTTATTCTCGACGTGTTTTATTTTTAATGAGATAGCGATTTTCGAGCCAGCTTGTGGTCCTTTGGAAAAACACTTGGCCGCAGGCAGTTTGACTTTATACCACGCCCAGGTGATCCACGATGTTTAGGTTTCCAAACCCGTTGCCATCATTGAATGAAGCTCCACCTGGTAACATCGCGAGAAACACAATGCCACGGGAAACATTCCCTAGAAAGGATGCAATTGGGGAGAAGGGCTCCCACATGGCCATCAAGCAGTGCAGGAATGGGATATGCCAGCTCAAGTATCTGGGCTGGCTGTGGGGGATAAACAAAAAAATGGCAGCTAGGCAGGTGTACAAGTATATATATTTATACATATAAATGAAAGGGAAAAGACATAGGAAAACATAGGTTTTAGTTTGTGTACAACCGGTGTGAAACCCCCTGAAAACATTCGAAATGGTGAATTACGATGACTTTCCCAAAGTATCCACATTTCACGGTATTGAGAAAACTTGAGCTGGTGAGATACGAAGGATATTGTTTAAAATATTGTTGAACTCACTTACTTTACCTTTTGACTTTTTAATATCCATAAAAATGTTGAAAAATATAAGCTTAATCCATCAAAAAGCAGACTTAAAAAACATTGTTTCGAAACTAAGACATTCGTTCCATACTATGGATCGAACAACTTCAGATGAGTGGAACATTGGCACGTGCCCAATTGAAGCACGTGTCACGTTTATTCCGCACCTGTTAATGTTCCACCTCTCGTGAAGTTGTTCTATGGTATGGAACGAATGACTTAGTTTCGGAAAATGATGTTTTTCAGGTTGCTTTTTTGTGAATTAAACTTATATTTTCCAACATTTTTATGGATACTAAAAAGTCAAAAGGCAAAGTAAGTGTGAAGTTAGTTTGTATCTATATGTAGGGGTGCTGAGATTAGGGAATCCAAATTACTCGGGTATTCAGCTACCCTAGCACTCGGGTATTGGACAACTTGTGCTCTGATGGAAGGATTTTTCCCTGAACAAAGGACGCTAAGCTATAATGATAATCCAAGTTATTTGATCTCTTATATAATCGCGAGCGAATCAAGGGTGAGATTATACCTTTATAATCTGTTGAAAATTTAACAGGCGGTTATGTAGTTGACTAAGTGTTTGGAGAGTGCCTCTTATTAGAGTATCTGTCACAAAACATATGCTGCAAGTCACTCCAGTCCCCTTTCAGTCGCATTATTAAGTACCATGACATTTGTTGGCGTGTAGAAGAGGTTACAGTGTAGTACACGAACGTGCATTAATCTAATTTGGTCATCCCATTAGAAAGGAGTAACCTAATCTAATATAATCTAATTCCGCATTGGATGTGCATAGAATGACACATGATGCGTATTGGTTCGTGCGTAGATTACACTTCAATTATACAGGGTGGCCCATTTAATAACGACCCTGTATGATATCTTTTTAAAAAAACAGCGAATAAAAAATTGCTCAGAATAGGATATTAATATTATTAAAGGGACGTTCCAATTTGGTTGTAATCACATTACGAGTCTTGAAGAAATATTATTAAACGAATAATAAAAAAACTTATTACTTTTCGATTTTTTATCAAAAGAAAAAAACACGACGAAATTTTAACTTAATGAAAATTATTCATTCGTTTTGAATTTGGTTTGCTTACAAGAGGATGCATCATTTATTTATGGAAAATAATTTCTAAAGCAGTTATTCTTAATAAAAAAAACTGCGTCGGCAAAGTTGCAGAATTAAGTTAAATTTAACTGACATCAAAAGTATAAAAAAGTGATATCGAATTTTTCCTAGATTTTCAAGAGACAATATTTATTATCAAATCCCAGTTTCAGACTTCATTACGTGGCACTCTATAAAGCAAGCACTTGTAATTTATGACCACTTTTATAAAATAATCCGATTACTTGTTGGCATATTACGCTGTCTTACTTATACAAAACCTTTATAATAAAACACATTAACTGTTTGGTGATGAATGAGCTGACTAATTGCATTGGGATCTCTCCACATTTGCTCCTATAAATAATGCCTAAAAACAAGTCGAGCAATTCTTAGTACTGTATTTCATCGCAATTGCACGCCTTCATATAAGGACGAATCATACTGTTTTTTTAAATGAAAAAACTGAATATATTACTTCTATTTGATTGCATACCCTGTTTATAGACAAATTTCGGCGAGTTGCACTAATCGAAGTTACCCATATTTGGAAGTAGCTGATATTTTATGATTTTTTTAAGTTTAAAAGCTTATACACTGTGAGTCATAAAAACGTATAACCCAATAAAAAAAATCACAACTTCGTGAAAAATGCGTCGATTTAATTGAAATTTGGCCCTTACATAGAACAATAGTGTAGCAACAAAAATTAATTATAAAATGTGCTCAAAATGTTCTCCGGTGGACTTTACACAATCCCGGAGTGTAACGCGCCATTCTTTGATTGACGAATCGATTGTGCGCTGGTAGTTTTAAGTCTTAGATATTATTAATCTTCAATTTGTAAACCTTTTCCTGGGAACTTCCCAAATTTTGTAGTCCTCTGTATTCGAGTCCAGACTGTTTAGTGGCAAGTGGTTGGGTTTGATGAACTGTGGCATTTCCGGTTGAAGCAGTTCAGCTGTTTCTCGAGCACGGTGAACGGGCTTGTGGAAAAATGAAAACATCCGAAATGTGTCGTATATCCGAAGCATGTTTTTTTGTTTCTACACTATTGTTCTATGTAATTGCCAAATTTCATTTAAATCGAAGTATTTTTCACGAAGTTATGATTTTTTTAATTGGGTTCTACTTTTTTATGACTCACAGTGCATATCCACAACAGCGCGCTAAACTGAACATCTAGCAGGCATTATGTAATGTCTAAATACAACAAGAGTTTAGTTTTGATTTTTTCTACCAAATTAGCTCATTTTTATTAACTATTTTAGATTTGCGTATAATGCTTTAAGGTCGTTTTTATTCGTTTGAGTTTTAGCGTAAAGTATACACTAAATTTGCATAATTATTTTGATCGTAGTACGTAAAGCTCGTGTTTTGGATCGTTTTGTAGTTTTAATTGCATAACCGTCCATTACGATTGCAGTTAAAATGTAGGAAATTTGTTGAAATTTGGTGCAAGTTAAGTGAGTGTGCAGGTTTATTTCAACTTTGGCCCTTGCTCCTATATGATGGCTCCATAAAAGAGGGGAAAGTAAAGTTTAGTTTTGCACGTTAAGCATCTATTTTACGTCGATCATTCTCATCTCCAGGGCTTCTTTAATTAAATTCCACAATTTAAGATACCTGTAATAACGTTGTAATAAAATTTACGACAATTCTCGAGTGGATGCACGGAGTAACCAATTTCCTCGTTAAACGTCAAGAGCCTCGGATCTCAGCGAAACTTAAGTCTATCCTTAAAGACCCTTGACTTTTTAAGTGTATTCAGCACAGGGAGCTTTAATTGGAATCCATAACTTTTTAAAAACGTTCAATTAATTTTCAATGAGTCTGAATAATACATGTTGTTGTTCTCTGCCCGCTTATATAGTCGCCACTCGGAGTATTTTTCTCGTCATAATATTTTTCTTTTCATATTATGGTAATAAGATTTAACTTTTTGAGAAAAAAATCGATTTCCATTGTACAGTACTTCAACTTTACCATTTTCGGAAAATGAAGATGGTTTTGATTAGACCTTTGGGAAATGAAAAAAAAAAATCAATTCAACTTGCGGTGTAGATTTATTTTAAATTTCTCATAACAGGTTTGTTGGAAACATTTGTTAAAGTATCAGCAGTGGAGATATTATCTCAAACATGATTTTTAGTAAAAATCTTTGTTTTATGGGTAAGGCAAGAAAAAGAATAAAGATGTATCATCCGAATTAAATATTACTAGATGAAAGGGGATAAATGCAAACAAAGAAAATTGGGTATACCTACTTCGCAAATTAAATACACCCATACCTCGTTTTACGGCCTTGATACGTTCCGGTAAAGTAGGCCGTATAGCGAAAAGCCGTATAACGAATCAATTAATACCATAGGAACCCGTGCAATTCAATTAGATCCGTTCCAATTTTTTTTACAAAATAATATATTTTTTTAGTTCATAAAGCATTTTATTCTTTTTATTTTCTAAGAAAGTACTTGCATAAAAATAAAAGTACAAAACAATGTACTAATAATAAACGTTAATTTAGAAAAAAATCATATGCACATATGTATGTATACATATAATGAAAAACAACCAGCAGTGGCTTGTCCATGGGCACTGTGGAACTGCAGCACCCCCAATCACTGGATATCATCGATAACATTGAATAACGAGTGTTTTTTTTTTCTTTAATTCTTTATAATTTCCCCCAGTTAATAAAAAAAAAGATTTAAAAAAATTTGTATGCAAATGTGCGTTTCACAGTTCCAGCGGCGAGGTGTTTGACTATTGTGCGCATGCGCACAAAGGAATCTGCACGCATAACGGCCGTATAACGAAACATTTTGGGCCGTATATCGAAAACGTGCCATAATTAAAAAAGGCCGTTATAACGAAAGGCCGTATAAAGAGCGGCCGTATATCGAGGTATGGGTGTACTATAATAAGAAAATACCGAATAAAATTATCAGAATTGCATAAACAAAAGCTTGGGTTTACCCAAAATCGCCCCACTAATATCTGGATTTCGACAAACAATACTTACAAGGTGTGTAAATTAAGTAATGAGACTGGCAACTTAAGTGTTCCATCTGTCAATAATGTAGATGCGTGACTTGGAGGAGTGGTAGATGAACATGTGAACGCCTTCAGTACGAGTTTTGAACATGCTAGAGTCATTTAGTTATTCCTAGCGATTTTTTTCGTAAAATAGTTTTTCCTAGTGGGCTCTAAAAATGAGTAACATCAATTTCGAGCAACGGTGTGCTATCAAGTTTTGCTTCAGACTTGGGCACAGTGCAACGGAAATTTTTTCAATACTTCAACAGGTCTACGGAGACGGTGTTTTATCAAGGACCTAGGTTTTTTGGGGGTTTAAGGCATTATCAGAAGGAAGAGTCGATTGAAGATCAACCACGCAGCGGAAGGCCTTCATCTTCGAGAACCGATGAAAATGTCGACAGAATCCGGGATCTTGTGCGTTCAGATCATCGGTTAACGGTTAGAATGATCGGGGAGAGTTGAATTTGACTCACACCACCGTTCAACAACTGGGTGTTACATCACGACAATGTGCCTTGTCACGCAGCAATTTCAATAAGAGTTTTTGGTCAGTTAAAACATTCCTGTGGCTCCTCAGCCTCCTTATTCGCCTGACTTGAGTCCTTGGGACTTTTTCCTCTTTCCGAGATTGAAAAATCACCTCAGGAGACGTCATTTTGGGACTTTCGGAAACATTAGAGAGATTTAGCACCAAAAATAACCGTTACCGTTGACGTCATTATTTCGAAACTCACATAGTCCTAGTAACGCGCAAGGGATTCTGGGTAAAAGCCAACATAACCGTCATTTTTTCGAAATTGCACATAGTATACTTGAAAAATGTGAAGAATTTACATAGAACGTTTTCAACGCTTGAACAAATTTAACGTGATTTGCACAGTCGATCTTCGCATGACGGATGGAAACTTTTACATGGGACAGAGCCCTACCGCCAAATTGCATGCTAAGCGTTTATTTAACGCCGAATTTGACCTGTCAACAGAGCATGCGCACATGAGGTCAACATTAATGACAAGTGAAACGTACGTTTCTTGCTAAATCTCTCTATTTAAACGGCTGTAACCGACCAGCTGAAGGCTATTCCAGTATCGGAACTCCATCACTGCTATGAGGATTAGAAGTTCCTGTGTGGCTTGCCAAGGAAGTTATTTTGAGGGAGACAATATTGAATTGTACCACAATTTAAAAAAATCAGTCTCATTACTTAATTTACACACCTCGTATATGACTGGAAACATTTGAACTGAAAGGCAAGACGATGACTGTCCCAAAGTATCAACATAAGAAATAACAATTTTATCATTACCATTTTTACCAATTGTCGTTTTTATGCAATTTAACTCATTTTATGAAAAATGACATCTATTCAAAGTGGTTCCATGAGTTTCTAAAGTGCAGTTGCATTGGTTGAACCGCATATAAGGCGATGGTTCACCTCTTGATAATTGATTTCATCGATTTGAAATCGGCTGAAACGCCTGCTTTTTGCTTTTCACCCATTACCAGCTACATTACAGTTAACACTCGATACGAGTGGCCTAAGTTGACCACAGTTTAGTGGATGACGCCATTTTTAAGTTCGCGTGTCGCTACCACACACGCACATTAGTGGTCATCGGCTAGTTTGCGTGCGTTTTGAAAATTTGAAAAACGGCCAGCCGAAAAATTCACTCTTCCGATATTATTATACGATCACATTGAAACCGCGAGAGCTTAAATTGCCAATTAATTTCTCTTTGTAGTGGGTGTGTGACTTACAAACACGAAGCTACATTTGGAAAATGGCGCGAACGAGGATGTAACTTTTATAAATTAGCCTAATGCGTGGCTTTTTAAATTATTGAACAGGGTTGCTTTTTTTATATATACTTCCCGAGGTCGAAGCTAAATAAGCGTTGAATCGTGCGGAATCATCGTCATTTAAAATTTGATGACAACCGTGGGAATTATTGCACTTTGCCAATTGTGTTGTAGATGGATCTTAACACGTTTACATTATCATCTCCCTATTTATGTGATTCATTATTCATCCAAAAACCATTTTAATGCATATAGGAAGTCGCGATATGTGTTCTGGAGACACGAATGAATTAAGGAAGGGGGAGGGGGAATCTATGATATAAAAAATTAACGAATTTATAACCGAGGCTGCACTCTGAAAAAGGCACACATCACCGAGCATTCGCCGTGCGGAGAATGTTCGGCGATGTATTTAAGAATTTTGCAATGACTTCATTTCGGATAATTGGACCACATCAAGGGACGTAAAATGGGGTTCGATAATCAGTCGTTCCATAATTGAACTCCCAATAGCAATACTTTAATGTCAGAAGGGTAGGGGAGTTATTTTCGACTCAATGGACCTCCAACATTTTAATTAAATTGAATTTCGAATAGTTTAATATAGATATATTGTACAGATAATTCTGTAGATGGTTTCCCATATTTTATTTATGTACTATATGTACTATACATCTACGATTTCCAACATTATAGGAAATAAAGACACCCACCTGATGTCGTCATGAGGACGTTGCTGTGAATCATGTTCATTCGCAGATTCTGTTTAAGAAATTTACTTTAACAAACATTGTTTTCATTAGGAAAATTTGTATAATTCTACTCTATTCTGTTGTTAATTATATGATTTGTCTCAAATCAACGTCAGTAATGGATTGTCATCCATTGCATCTGCAATTGGCGTGAATAAAACTAGAGACGAACTTTTGCCATATTTGCAATTGAGGCTATATCTTTGAAACTAATATCGATTTTAATTTAAATCCTCTGAAATTATAACATTTTTGATGTTACCTATATTTATTAAAACTTAGTAACAAAGATGTTCTGCTGAAACTAGTAAAACAATTTCAAAAACTCGGACCTTTGATTGGTGGTCCAGAGAAACGTGTTCGTAAACTGACGCATCTTTCGTAAAGCGAAACAGCAAATGGTGTTCGTAAACCGAGATTCGGCCTTGGGTATTATGATGAAAATGTCTATCATGTTTTCTATTTACAATCAGCATTGTTTTCCCTTCCACAAACTTCCGAGACACTAGAAGTCACTGCACACAGGTTGAAAAACATAAGGTCTAGATAGTCTCTTAGACAATGGCAAATCCATATTTTTAATTTCCGTCACTAGAAAGGGCTTTAATGTAGTAAGATGTTGAACTTTAAAAGCTCTTTTAGAGGTTTTCCCGCACCTGGTTTCATGGTCGTTGGCAGAGCATAAAATGGGTTCACCATGGTCATAAGTTGGTTGTAACGCTTTGTTTTCCGCGCTTTATGGTCTCGCATTGACATCGCAATTAAACTTCACGCCCATTTGATTTCCGCAGTTGGTCCCATCGCGAAAACTTATTTTCTCGGTGGCACTTTTGCTCGATCCAAAAGCGTCTTACTGGATGACCTCTTCATCTTCATCTTCTTCTTGGTCACCATCCGATATTAAGCCGCAATTTTCTGGTTTGCTCGTTTTGCTAGACGTTTCTGTTGATGCATTTTGAGAGGAAGTTGAGGAGGTCGATAGGGATGGGCGGGAATAGGCCTCATCCCGAGGACAGAAAGTGCTGGAGAGTCCTTAACCCTCCGTTGAGGGAGCTCCTTAGCTGCTCTTGATTCAAAATTGATTAGCGCAACTCGTTATGCAGTTCATGAGACATTTTTCCCTTTTCTGGAAATCGAGGAAGCCATAATGGCGCTACTGCAGCGGCTCTTCCTCCTATTACGATATTCCCAAAAGTGCTAACAGAGGGCCCTCGTTATAGTTTTGGGGTTTTGAACATCGTGCCTCGCATTATCCTTTATGGCCCACGCTTCGTCTATAGTTTTGCGCAATTTGCTTAACCCTTTGGGGACTACTGTCATTCAATACTCTCCGTCCACTAATTAAAGCATCGCGGGAGCAATTGGTGCATGCGAGAACTTAAGACGCTCTTGATTAAGTATGGAGGTGAAGAAATCACTTATGGCCCGTGGAGATCCAAAAATGGCGAACGAATTAATATATTGTAAATAAGGTCGTTCGCTCGGAAATTACGCTTGGCCATGGGGTCAGGTCGGTGAGACAACGAGGGCAAACTTAAGATTCAAGTTTCGAATGTTTCAGATGAAACACAGCTCCACTTCCCATCACCTCACCCTAACCAAAACTCGCCCCTTTTCAGCTATTCTACTGATTTGATCTACAACCTAAAAAGATCCCCAATAGCAGGTGAAACTTCGAGATTCCATAACTCCCTAAACGATAAGATCCAGGTCTCTTCACTTTCTAATAAAAACTTAAACCCTCTCAAACATTCCTTGCAACCTTGTCTCTGTCTTAACATCCCCTTTTTTCTTAAGAAATTCATTTTGCAAATGCGCATCAACCCAAACAATGTTGGTACAATATCAGGTTACTTGGTAATCACCCCTAAAGCTGCGTCTCCACTGCATTAAGCCTGCTACACACTGCTGCGTTTGCGTGCGTCGCGTTGCGCAAACACAGGGAAACGTCGCGCAATGCAACGTGGCGTCACTGCGATGCGTGAAGCTTACACACTGGTGCGTCAGGATTACATTTGTCTACTACAGCGCTGCACAGTGTCAACTAAGTTAGATGTTGTTCGGTCATTTGGCTGCTAAACGCAGGGTGGCACACCAGTGCTTATTAGTCCAATTTTTGGACCCTCCGTTTGAAACCCTCGTCGGTGAACGCCGCCATCTTGAAAAACGCATAAGAAACGCTCGGATTTTCGAACTTTTGCGTTTTGTTGCGTGTCTGTCTCATTACGTCAGATGCGTTTGTACGCGTTTTTCGTGCGTCAACGCATACGCAGCGTCATGCAACGCGCAAAAACGCAGTAGTGTGAATCCGGCTTTAAATGTTGAACATTAAACATGAAACATGCAAACTGCAAACATACATTAAAAACAATCCTGAAACATTGTATTCCTCAACATGTTTAAGAATGGTTACCTGTCTCAATCAAAATGTTCAAAGAATCAGTCAACAAACGCGTCCAGTTTATGGCGCTTCTTCTGGATATTCATTCTGAAGGGTTTCTGAATTAAACGTAAATTTGTACAGAAATTGACAGGAACATAATTGTATCCTCTCAAACAGATGTGACTGATGTTCGAAACTAAGAAATTCGGCACTTCCTTCCAACGGAGTAGAAATGTTACTCAGCCCGGCACGCCCTTTTTGAGAAGTGTGGGGTTTTTTCGAGAAAATATTTGTTAGTACACAAGATAGCATCCCAGTTCCTTGTTATGTTAGGAATACCTATATAAGTATATACATATAAGTGTGCGCTTAAGTGTGTACGAATAGGTGCACACTTGTAAGTGCATACTTATATGGCTGAGCATGCGCAGTAAACTTGGAACATTTTTCCCTTTGATCGGGACCGCCTCACGAGCGATCGGAAAAATGTTGCTGAAACATTGTTCTTGAACAAAAAGACATCATAAGTTTGCGCATACATGACGGTAGGCACACTTGTTTCTCTCAATCTTTTTCCACATACCATGTTGATGAACCATTATTGAATGCAGTGTAGACGCGGCTTAACAACCCCTGTTCCTTTGTAACTCCCACCACTCAGATTGGCACCACCTCCTTTTTTCTTGTTTCAACCCCCCCAATACCAAACTTGTCTTCCACAACGTTGTTCCCATCCATACTAACAAATATTGAACCTAACCTATCGCATCGTGACCGTCCTAGTAACTGCCCAACATGCTGCTGTCCCTGGACATTGGAACATTGGAACATTCGAACAGATCTCCAAATGAGTAATAACTGAGTGTCTTATAAATGTCAGGTTTAGCATCCCCGGTAAGGGCCAACTTAGGGTATTCCTAACATAACAAGGAACTGGGATGCTACCTTGTGTACTAACAAATATTATCACGAAAAAAACCCACACTTCTCAAAAAGGGCGTGACGGGCTGAGTCCTGTAGAGCCTCGTAACATTTCTACTCCTTGGAAGGAAGTGCCGAATTTCTTAGTTTCGAACATCAGTCACATCTGTTTGAGAGGATACAATTATGTTTCTGTCAATTTCTGTACAAATTTAAATTTACGTTTAATTCAGAAACCCTTCAGAATGAATATCTAGAAGTGTATGATGATGGTTTTGCTTCGACATCTTAAATTTACGACTCAATTGTTTTGTGCTGAAACTGCAGGTACTGAATGCATGCTCCGAGACATGTAGGGATTCTGCAAAAATAATGGAAACACTTGTATCTGATACACATTTCTTTATTGATGTGCTGTTTGACCAAGCCACTCGTCGTAAATCCAACTGTTCATGCTGATTTTTTCCACTCTACATCAAATTCACTATGGGGCCATTCAAAAATTATGTCACACCTAGGGGGGTGGGTGGGGTGTTCGTTTTTTGTGACAATCGTGACCAAGTGGTGGGGGGTGGTTCGGTAATGTGACATCACACAGTCAAAATTTATTTCAAATGGTAAAAA
>JAQGBW010001979.1:0-22110 GCA_034698625.1 Julus scanicus
ATCATTATGTTGCATTTTGGTGTCACCCCTTGTGATGGTGTCACCCGGTGCGGTCCGCACCCCCCGCACCCCCCTATTGCCGCCACTGCATTAGATAGGTGAAATACAGTATTATGAAAATGAACAAGTCAAAATGTGACCTGATTATCATTTAAGTAACCTCAAATTTGGGAATTGCAGAGAAAATTACGAGCAATGCAGTGAAGCTCATGTGATATGCAATGAAGTTTACGAGCATTGCAGTGAAGCTTAAGTGTCTTGCAGTGAATTAACCATAAATATAACCATAGTTCTAATCAGAATAGATAATGGATGGAATGGATAATGGATATTGTCATTTTTGGACCTATAGAATTTGTCCACCTGGGTGAATAGATCATAATATGCACTATATCCTTTTAATTATAAAGTTCACATATTCATATGTGCAAGTAGTAGTACTATGTAGCAGTTGCTTAAATTATGGCAATTTTGACTGTTGCACCATTACCACACAATATGTCACAGTAATACCAATGATCTGTAATGAAGACCATTTAAGACACAATAAATTTTAAAGAATTAACAGTTAAAAATTAAGAAACGATAAATTAATAAAGTAAAAATTGATATTCACCTGAATCAGTAATTGGATGTTAATTGTTACAAATCCAGATGCTGACAATATCACTTGACTATTGGTCATCTTCGATGTCAACAAATAAAGCTAAATAATGGGAAAAATAAATCAAAGTCCATTGTACACTTTTTAAGATAAATTTTATAACAACTTAAGGCGTATATAATCGGACCTGGAACTTGCTTTCTGAAGAAAGATTGTTGTTAGAGGCCCTATATATCGACTGAAGACCTTCTGATGCCTGAAATTCAAAAAAGTGTTAATACAATTATAAATTATTTTCACAATTTATAATTAGCTATCCCAGATAGCCTACAAATCATAATCGATTATCTGTAAAGTTTCCCAATTCGTAAAATTTTTGGTGTTTATTTATTCATTAAATTTACAAATTTCCTCCCTAGATTAAAGTTTAACGAAATTATCGAAGGTAATTCAGAAAATGTTTTTCTTCAAATAGCTAACATATCATTACAGAAATTCTCTTAAAACATTCAAACTGTTCGAAAATATCCACATTTTAAAGTATTGATTTAAAATTTGTCAAAAATAGTCATTAATAATAATCATTAATAACACCATTCACCTACCTTTTTCGTCAAACTATCAGCAGTCAAACATATGACAGCAAGAACTGTGAAGCGAATTGTAAAAATTCCCACTAGCCAAACCATTGGAAAATAATAATTTGCCATTTCAACATTTGAATCAACAATTATCAATTTTAGACCAAAACTCATGGCGACGACTTGATTAGCAATTATTAAAGTCAAAGCATGTGAAAACAGTCGATTTGTCTTAGTAAGCAGGTCACAGAGATTCTGGTACCAGGATCTTAGACTGCCAAAAACTAATTCTTGATCAAATTTCCGGTAATTTGATCCTTCTTCTGACATCACGAGCAACAATTCGGTGTTGAGTTCTACAAATCCTCGCTCCAGAGATTTACAAATTATTGCACAAGAAAAAGTGTAAAAAGTAAAGACGCAAGATTCGACGACAGCAGTACAACATCTCATAAAGTACCATATAACAGCAGTATAAGTCCAATGTCCAATGATATATTCCAAATTAGCCTGACATATTAACATTTCAAACAAAACCACAAGTAACATCAAAAATCTAAATAATATTCTGGAAAAATTACATATATGTTTTTCACTTGGTAACAACAAATTGTTGATTTGTTGACATTCTGACAGATATTGTAACATTTTACGTGACTTGAAGTAAGAATTTATCATCAACAATGTGGCTGTGAGTCGTCCTACATAAACAGCTATCTTGGTTGCTGATTTGACGTCAAATTTGTGTCCATAAATTTTCGGCAAATCAAGAAATGTAATGTTAATTACTACCTCAAGTATCATAAAAGAAAAAGTTATTAATGGTATAATATATCCAAAAATGACATCTCGAAGAATATATTTAGTACTTGTTTTCACCAGTTTATTTGTAACTGGTATTTGTAGAGGTAAAAATCCTAACCAACGTCCAATTGTGATCATTGGCAACAGAGCATCACCAATTATATCCTTATTAACTACTTGGTTTTCATTGGAATTCATTGCAAAAATATTGTGAATTTTAGTTATTGTATAAGTTATATATTTTGCCTCCAACAAGGATGTTAGCAATCCAATACCTGTAGCACAGAATATAATAGCATTCTATCCACCGCGCCCTCAATAAATGAGAAAAAGTCATCAATAAATGACAACATGAGGATCTAAAAAAAATACTGAACCATCCATCATCATTACTTTTCCCTACACAATATTAATGATGATTGCGATTAAAATGTACTCAAATGTTATTAGTGTACAATACATCAATCAACATGTCCAATATTAAAGACGATTAAAAAAAAGGAAAATTGCTTCAAACACTATTACTAATTAAAATTATTTCAAACTAAAGCAAAGTAATACATGTGATGATTAAATTTAGGACTTAACCACCAATTTGCAAAATAATTACTTTGCCTGTACATCCACAATTTCAACTCAATGCCATCAACAAATGTAAATTTTATCTCTACAGATAGTACAACGAGATTAATATGATGATATAATAGTGATGTAGTTAGAAAAACTTCATTGGAGCAGCTAATCATCTAAAGTGTATTTAAGGTATCTTAAGATGTAAAAATTGTATTTTTAAGGCATACAACTATCATGAACTTTCAATGAAGTCCAGGGGCACTGGCACAATTATTCTTCATGTTTAGTATACACAAAATTATGAGTAAAACTCTGTGTTTAAATATGACAATTTTATAAAAGAATGGTAAATGGGTAAACAATTGAAGTATTAAAGTATCATATGGTGGCACAATTGAGTTTTGTACGATTTTCTTTATTTAGATGTAATGTACATCAACAAATAAAAATTAGACTTACATTCAATTCAAGTGTAGAATATATTAATAGAAATGTAATCGTGTGCAATAATAAATATGAGCAAGAAAGTTGTCTTAAAGTTTGCAATTATGCAACATTAATTTTATAAGTAAAAATGTATACGTGTTAATTGATAGAACAAAATGTTGTTTACGAAATTACAATATATGTGAAATTCTGAATACAGTTATGTTGAGTGTTGCGCAATGACGACGCAATAAGTTATTATAAGACCAAGAATCTGTAATGGAATAATATCTTAATTTAATGATTGGATGTTGTGTATTACCACAAGACCCATTAAGGGTTGCCATGGAGAGATTTCTCATAAAAAACTTAGTTCATTTTTATATATTAGTATTAAACATCATAATGATACCTACGTTAATGAATAATTGGGTGTTAATTCTCATAAATCCAGAAATTGTTAAAGCCACAGGACAATTAGTCATCGATGATTTTAACCAATAAAGCTGAATAATAGAAACATATTTCAACAATGATTGCAAATTAGATAGTAAATAATTTTAGGAATAAACAAAATCTGACCTGGAACTTGCTTTCTGAAGAAAGATTGGTGTTAGAGGCCCTATATATCGACTTAAGACCTTCTGATGCCTGAAATACAAAGGTGTGTTAAGAAAATAATATAAAGACAATTTGCAATTTATAAATGGCTTAGATAGGTTTAATTAATAATCATTTTATATTTTTGATCAAAAGGCATGTTTTTGCCACCCATGCCTGTTAATTAAGAAGTGAAAATGAGGTATTGATTCAAATGGGCCTAAAATCCAAGAAATGATAGTTAAGAATGTCGTTCATCTACCTTTTTCTCCAAGCTATCAGAAGCCAGACATAAGACAGCAAGAAATATAAAGCGAATTACAAAAACTCCCAGAACCCAAAACACGGTAAAATATAAATCTTCATATTCAGCAATGGCATCGGCGAATAACCATTTCATACTAAAACTCATCGCGACGACCTGATTGGCAATTATTAAAGTTAAAGCATGTGAAAATAGTTGATCTGTCTTAGCAAGCAGGTCACAGAGTTTCTGGTAGCAAGACCTTAGTCTGCCAAACACTAATTCTTGATCAGATTTCCGGTAATTTGGTCCTCCTTCTGACATCACCAGCAATAATTCAGTGTTGATTTCTACAAATCCACGCTCCAGAGATTTACAAATTATTGCACAAAAAAAGATGTAAAAATTAAAGATGCAAGATTCGATGATAGCAGTACAACATCTCATAAAGTACCATACAGCACTAATATAAGTCCAATGTCCAGTGATATTTTCCGAATTAGCCAGACTTATTAAAATTTCAAACGCCACCACAAGTAACATCATAAACCTAAATGACATTTTGGAAAAATTATGAATATGTGTTCTACTCGGTAACAACAGATTGTTGATTTGTTGGCATTCTGACAGATAGGGTAACATTTGACGTGACTTGAAGTAACAATTTATCATCAACAATATGGTTGTGAGTCGTCCTGAGTAAACAACTATCATCGTGGCTGATTTAAAGTCAAATTTGTGTCCATAAATTTTCGAAAAATCAATAAATATAAGGCTAATTCCTGATTCAAGTATCATCAATGAAAATGCTATAATTGGTATAATATATCCAAAAATAACATCTTGAAAAACATGTTTGGTACTTGCATTCACCAATTTATTTGTAACTGGTATTTGTAGAGGTAAAAATCCTAACCAACGTCCAATCGTGATCATTGGCAGTAGAGCATCACCGATGATATTCTTATCAACAACTGGAATTTCATGGAAATTCATCTCAAAAATATTGTAAATTTTAACCATTGAATATGGTATATATTTTGACTCTAACAAGGCTGATAGCAATTCAATATCTGTAGCACCGAAATTAAGAACAACTTGTTGCACAAAGATAAAAGCATAACACAAATATGTCCACCGCCTTCGGTAAATAAAAAACTGCCATCCATAAATGTTAACATCAGAATTTAAAAAAAATATTAAACCATTCATCATCATTATAATTCCCAACACTATATTAATTATGAGTGCATTAAAAGCTTATAAATAGTATAATTAGTGTCAATACATACATCAATTAACATGTTGAGAATTAAAGTCGATAAGTTTAATGAATTTTAAGCTGCCACAAAATAATGCATGCCAAGATTAAACTTAGAAATTAACCACCAATTTGCAAAATTGGTAACAACTTGACCAATAATTTAATCATTTCAACTCAATGTTATTACCAAATGTAAATTCCGTATGCATAGATGGTAAACAAGATTAAGGAATTAAAAAGACACAAAACGAGGTAGTTTATTTGAGACCCTCGATTGCTGACCCTAATTTGGGCAAACCATACAAACACAACAGTGCTTAAAAAAGACCGTTTTCAGGGTAGCTAATCATATAATCACACAATCAAATCAATTACTGGACTATTATACATGACATTTTTTATCATGTTCAATACATGAGCAAAAAAATTGATCTTAAAAGTTTTTAATTATGCAACATTAATTCTGCAAGTGAAAAACATATATGTGATCATTAATAGAATAAAAGGCTGTTTACAATTTACTTTCATTTCTGAATATGGTTATGTTGATTGCTGCACAATGACCATACAATATGTTATTATAAGACCAAAGATCTGTAATGGATTTAGACTTAAGTTTAGTGATCCACTGAAAGTTGCTATAGATAGATTTTGATATACTTGTGTTAGAAAATAATGAAATGGGTACTTACCTTAACAAATAATTGGGTATTAACTCTCACAAATCCAGAAACTGTCAAAGTCACCGGACAGTTAGTCATCCTTGATTTCAACCAATAAAGCTGAATAAAAGAAACCACATTAAACATTGATCTCAAGTTATGGCAAATAATTTATGGAGCAAATCTTCAGACCTGGAATTTGCTTTCTGAAGAAAGATTGGTGTTAGAGGCCCTATATATCGACTCAAGACCTTCTGCAGCCTGAAATGTAAACAAGTGTTAAAAAAATGATATAGAAAAATTGTTTTCCATCTGGGAGGTCATTTTCAATGATAGTTAATATTGTATAAACTTACCTTTTTGGTCAAGTTATCAGAAGCAAGGCAAATAAAAGCAAGTAATGTAAAACTAGTTACAAAACGTCCTCCAATATAAATCGTGGTTAAATATAGTTCTGACACTTCAACATTGGCATCGACAATTAACCATTTAAAACTAAAACTCATCGAGACGATCTGATTGGCAATTATTAGAGTTAAAGCATGTGAAAACAGCTGATTTGTCTTAGTAAGCCGGTCACAAAGCTTCTGGTACCAAGACCTTAGTCTGCCAAACACCAATTCTTGATCAGATTTTCGGTAATTTGATCCTCCTTCTGACATCACGAGCAACAATTCCGTGTTGATTTCTACAAATCCACGCTCCAAAGATTTACAAATTATTGCACAAATAAAGATGTAAAAATTAAAGATGCAAGATTCGATGATAGCAGTACAACATCTCATAAAGTACCATGTAATATCGATACAAGTCCAATGTCCAGTGATATGTTTCAGATTAGCCTGACATATTAAGATTTCAAACACCACTACGAGTAACATCATGAACCTAAATAACATTTTGGAAAAATTGCGAATATGATTTCCACTCGGTAACAACATATTATTGATATGTTCACATTCTGATAGATATTGTAACATTTGACTTGACTTGAAGAAAGAATTTATCATCAAAAATATGGCTGTGGTTCGTCCAGAGTAAAAAGCTATCTTGGTGGCCGACTTCATGTCAAATTTTTGTCTATTAAATAACACAACTTGATTCATTGAAATGTTAATTACTAATTCAAGTACCATCAATGAAAATGTAATAAGTGGTAAAATGTACCCAAAAATGACAACTCGAAGAATATATTTGGTACTTGTATTCACCAGTTTATTTGTAACTGGTATTCGTAGAGGTAAAAATCCTAACCAACGTCCAATCGTGATCATTGGCAGTAGAGCATCACCGATGATATTTGTATCAACAACTGGATTTTCATGTGAATTCATTGAAAAAATATTATGAATTTTAGCCATTGAATAAGTTAAATATATTTCGACTCTTAACAAGGCTGTTAGCAATTTAATATCTGTAGCACCGAAGTTAACAACAACTTGTTGCACAAAGATAAAAGCATAACACAAATACGTCTACCGCCCTCGGTAAATAAAAAAATGCCATTCTTAAATGACAACATCAGTATTTTTAAAAAACATTGAACCAATCATCATCATTATAATTCCCAACACTATATTAAATTATGTGTGCATTGAAAGCATACACAAAATATAATTAGTGTACAATACATCAATCAACATGTTCAGCATTACAGTCGATAAGTTTAATGAATTTTAAGCTGCCACAAAGTAATGCATGCTAAGATTAAATTTAGAAATTAACCACCATTTTGAAAAATTGATAACAACTTGTCCAGTACAGCTAACCTTTCAACTCAATGTTACTAACAAATGTAAATTCTGTATATATAGATGGTAAAACAAGGTTAATGAATTAAAAAGACAGAAAACGAGGTACTTTATTAGAGACCATCGATTGCTGCCCCAAATTTGGGCAAACCATACAAACACAACAGTGCTCAGGAAAAGCCCGTTATCATATAATTACAATCAACTCAATTTCAGATTATTATTCATGTTATTTTTTATCATCTTCAATATTAATACATGAGTAAAAAAGTGATATTAAAGTTTTTAATTATGTGAAAAAAATATATATATCATAATTAATCGAATAAAAGGTTGTTTACAATTTTCATTTCTAAATAAGGTTATGTTGATTGCTGCACAATAACCACACAATATGTTATTACAAGACCAAGGATCTGTAATTATTTTAGACTTTAGTTTAGTGATTAGATGTTATATACAGGGTGGCGGAGACCAAATGACCACATTTTTAAAAGGCGGGGTTTGGGGTGGGTAGATGGGGGAAGGTCGCTCAACCCCTCATTCTGTAGCCTAAGGTGGAAAGTTTGGTTTTCATGACCCGTTGGAACACTCAACATCGGTCGTTCGCCGTGGAGGCGTTTTTTCGTAATAACGGACCTCAACGGACACTCGGACACTATCCACATTCTCGGGTGTCACCACAACTGGAACACGTGTAGGTGGTCTTTGGGACAACAGTACCGTGTTGACGAAAATGTTAAACCCATTTAGAAATCGAACGGTTGTTTGGGAGAGGTGCACGCGGAGCTAGGTTGAAATGTGTCCGGAAGGCGCGCCGTGTGGCCACAAAACAGTCATTATTACGGGGGAAAAACGCCTCCACGGCAAAAACGAACGATGATGAGCACCTTAACGGATCATGGAAACTAAACTTTCCACCTTAGGCTACAGAATGAGGGGTTGAACGACCTTCCCCCGCCTATCCACCCCAGACCCCGCCAGACTCCGCCACACATTACAAGAATATCCATTGAAGGTTGCCACGGGTACATTTTTATATACAGGTGTTAAAAAAATCATGAAATGGGTACTTGCCTTAACGAATAATTGTGTATTAACTCTCACAAATCCAGAAATTGTCAAAGTCACTGGACTGTTAGTCATCCTTGATATCAACCAATAAAGCTGAATAAAAAAAAACAAAATTAAACATTGATCTCAAGTTATGGCAAATAATTTTGGGAGTAAATCTTCAGACCTGGAACTTGCTTTCTGAAGAAAGATTGGTGTTAGAGGCCCTATATATCGACTCAAGGCCTTCTGATGCCTAAAATGTAAACAAGTGTTAAGAAAATGATATAGGAAGGTTTTCCATCTAGGAGGTCATTTGCAATGATAGTTAATAATGTATAAACCTACCTTTTTGGTCAAGTTATCAGAAGCAAGACAAATAATAGCAAGTAACGTAAAACTAATTACGAAACGTCCTCCAATATAAATTATTTTTATATATAGATCTGACATTTCAACATTGGCATCGACAATTATCCATTTAAAACTAAAACTCATAGAGACGATCTCATTGGCAATTATTAAAGTTAAAGCATGTGAAAACAGCTGATTTGTCTTAGTAAGCCGGTCACAGAGCTTCTGATACCAAGACCTTAGTCTGCCAAACACTAATTCTTGATCAGATTTCCGGTAATTGGTTCCTCCTTCTGACATCACGAGCAACAATTCCGTGTTGATTTCTACAAATCCACGCTCCAGAGATTTACAAATTATTGCACAAATAAAGATGTAAAAAGTAACGATGGAAGATTCAATGACAGCAGTACAACATCTCATAAAGTACCATGTAACATGGATACAAGTCCAATGTCCAGTGATATGTTTCAGATTAGCCTGACATATTAAGATTTCAAACACCACTACGAGTAACATCATGAACCTAAATAACATTTTGGAAAAATTGCGAATATGATTTCCACTCGGTAACAACATATTATTGATATGTTCACATTCTGATAGATATTGTAACATTTGACTTGACTTGAAGAAAGAATTTATCATCAGAAATATGGCTGTGGTTCGTCCAGAGTAAAAAGCTATCTTAGTGGCCGACTTCATGTCAAATTTGTGTCCATAAAAAAACGAAACTTGAAGCATTGCAATGTTAATTACTAATTCAAGTATCATCAATAAAACTGTGACAAGTGGTAGAATATACCCAAAAATGACATCTCGAAGAATATATTTGGTACTTGTATTTACCAGTTTATTGGTAACTGGTATTCGTAGAGGTAAAAATCCTAACCAACGTCCAATCGTGATCATTGGCAGTAGAGCATCACCGATGGTATTCTTATCAACAACTGGATTTTCATTGGAATTCATTGAAAAAATATTATGAATATTAGACATTGAATAAGTTAGATATATTTCGACTCTTAACAAGGCTGTTAGCAATTCAATATCTGTAGCACCGAAGTTAACAACAACTTGTTGCACAAAGATAAAAGCATATCACAAATACATCTACCGCCCTCGGTAAATAAAAAATTGCCATTCTTAAATGACAACATCAGTATTTAAAAAAAAAATATTGAACCATTCATTATCATTATAATTCCCAACACTATATTAAATTATGTGTGCATTAAAAGCATACACAAAATATAGTTAGTGTACAATACATCAATCAACATGTTGAGCATTTAAGTCGATAAATTTTATGAATTTTAAACTGCCACAAAGTAATGAATGCTAAAATTAAATTTAGAAATTAACCACCAATTTGCAAAATTGGTAACAGCAAATGTTTCAACTTAATGTTACTAACAAATGTAAATTCTGTATGTATAGATGGTAAAACAAGATTAATGAATTAAAAATACAGAAATCGAGGTAGTTTATTAGAGACCCTCGATTACGGCCCTTCAATGCGGGCAAAAAATACGCACAAAAAAAGTGTTTAGGAAAAGACCATCATAGGTGGCAGCTAATTATCTGAAGTGCCCTTAAGGCATTTTAAAATGTAAAGTTTGTATTTTTAAGGCATGCAAATATTGTAACCGAATTACTGATTGATCTTCCAAGAGAAATTTAAGCCTGCAAGATGCAACCGTTGAGCCGGTGAGCCCACTTTGGATGATAGCCTGCTACTAAAGTCACCGGACATAACAAGATAACAAATATGATGCTACCACGAAGTGCTAAGTGCATCCAAAGTAAAGACTAGTAAGAAATAATTTAAAAGTATTACAATTCAGTAATACAACACAACACTGTTTGCGTATACACAAATATATGTAACAAATAAATAAAATGACACATTCAACTCAATTACAGAGTATTATTTATGGAATTTGTAATGTGTTAAATGAGCAAAAAAGTGGTCTTAAAGTTTTCAATTATGTGGGAAAAAAAGAATATGTGATAATTAATAGAATAAAACGTTGTGTACAATTTACTTTCATTTCTGAATATGGTTATGTTGATTGCTGCACAATGATCACACAATATGTTATTACAAGACCAAAGATCTGTAATGGATTTAGAGTTAGTTTAGTGATTAGATGTTATATATTACAAGAAGATCTACTGAAGGTTGCCATGGATATATTTTGACATGCTGGTGTAAGAAATCATGAAATGGGTACTTACCTTAACGAATAATTGGGTATTAACTCTCACAAATCCAGAAATTGTCAAAATCACCGGACAGTTAGTCATCCTTGATTTCAACCAATAAAGCTGAATAAAAGAAATATAATTAAATATTCATCGCAAGTTATGGCAAATAATTTAGGAAGTAAACCATCAGACCTGGAACTTGCTTTCTGAAGAAAGATTGGTGTTAGAGGCCCTATACATCAACTCGAGACCTTCTGATGCCTAAAATGTAAACAAGTGGTTAAGAAAATGCTAAATCAGGAATTGGACACGATAGTTAATAATGAATAAACATACCTTTTTGGTCAAATTATCAGAAGCCCAACATATAACAGCAACTAATGTAAAACTAGTTACAAAACGTCCCCCAATAAAAATTATGGTTATATATAGATCTGACATTTCTACATTGGCATCGACAATTAACCATTTAAAACTAAAACTCATCGAGACGATCTGATTGGCAATTATTAAAGTTAAAGCATGCGAAAACAGTTGATTTGTCTTAGTAAGCAGGTCACAGAGTTTCTGGTACCAAGACCTTAGTCTGCCAAACACTAATTCTTGATCCGATTTCCGGTAATTTGATCCTCCTTCAGACATCACGAGCAGCAATTCCGTGTTGATTTCTGAAAATCCACGCTCCAGAGATTTACAAATTATTGCACAAATAAAGATGTAAAAAGTAACGATGCAAGATTCTATGACAGCAGTCCAACATCTCATGAAGTACCATATAACACCGATCCATGTCCAATGTCCAGTGATATATTCCGAATTAGCCTGACATATTAAGATTTCAAACGCCACCACAAGCAACATCATGAACCTAAATAAATTTTTGGAAAAATTGCGAATATGATTTTCACTTGGTAACAACATATTGTTGATACGTTGACATTCTGATAGATATTGTAACATTTGACGTGACTTGAAGTAAGAATTTATCATCAGAAATATGGCTGTGATTCGTCCTGAGTAGAAAGCTATCATAGTGGCTGACTTCATATCAAATTTTTGATAATAATATAACGAAACTTCAAGAATTGTAATGTTAATTACTGATTCAATTATCATCAAAGAAACTGTGATTAGCGGTAGAATATACCCAAAAATGACATCTCGAAGAATATATTTGGCACTAGTAGACACCAAATTATTTGTAACTGGTATTTGTAGAGGAAAAAATCCTAACCAACGTCCAATTGCGAACATTGGTAGCAGAGCATCACCGATTATATCCTTAACATCTTGGTTTTCATGAAAATTCATTGGTAAAATAGTATGAATTTTAGCCATTGAATACATAATTTGTAATGGATTGTATTTTGACTCCAATAATACGTTTAACTAACCTATGCGCGTAGTACCGAAGATAACCGCGTAACATCGTATGCCTCAAATATGTTCACCGCCCTCGATAAACAATAAACTGACATCCATAAATGACAACATCAGTATTTTTAAAAAAATATTGAACCATTCATCATATTCTTCTCTTCTCTGCATTATATTAATGATGTATGCGTTAAAAATACAAACAAAATATCATTGGTTTACAATACATCCATCAACATGTTGAGCAACATGTCTAAACTAACACTAAGTAAAACATGCTAAAAAAGTGGTCTTAAAGTTTTCAATTACTCAACATTAATTTTATAAGTGAAAAAAAATGTTAAAATTAAAAGAATATAGGTTGTTTACAATTTATGTTCATTTCGGAAAGTAATTATGTTGATTGCTGCACAATAATCACACAATAAGTTAGTATTAAACCAAGGATCTGTAATGGATTTAGACTTAGTTAAGTGTTTAGATGGTATGTAGTATTACAACACGATCCACTAAGGATTGCCATAGATAGATTTCTAACAAAAATTAAGTGTTAAAAATCATAAAATGTATTCTTACCTTAACGAATAACTGTGTATTAACTTTAAGAAATCCAGAAATTGTCAAAGCCACTGGACAATTATTAGTCATCGTTGATTTCAACCAATAAAGCTGTATAATACAAACATATTTAATCATTGATCACAATTAAATGATATGGTAAATAATTTGAAAAGTAAATAATCTTACCTGGAACTTGCTTTCTGAAGAAAGATTGGTGATAGAGGCCCTATGTATGGACTGAAGACCTTCTGATGCCTACAACACACAAACAAATTGTAAAGAAAATGGTTGAAAGAAAATGTGGCCTCATTTTAATTTTTTCATTTGGCTAACAATAAAACATCTTATGGATTTCACTTCTTTTAAGAAGGAAAAAAATGAAAATCACAATGCAGAAAGAATTGATTCGTTTTACGGCTTTTTCGATTTACGACCAACTTTTCCGGAACGTACCTAGGCCGTAAAGCGAAGTATGGGCGTGTACTGACTTGTGTATTGTTACACATGTCCATATAAATGAATAATAAATGATAGTTAATAATGCTATTTACCTACCTTTTTGGTCAAGTTATCAGAAGCCAGACATATAACAGCAAGTAATGTAAAACTAATTACAAAACGTCCCACAATATAAGTTATGGTAAAATATAGACCTGACATGTCAATATCGGTGTCGACAATTATCCTTTTCAAACTAAAAGTCATTGTGATGACCTGATTGACAATTATTAAAGTTAAAGCATTTGAAAACAGTTGATTTGTCTTAGTAAGTAGGTCACAGAGCTTCTGGTACCAAGACCTTAGTCTGCCAAACAAAAATTCTTTATCAGATTTCCGATAATTTGGTTTTCTTGACATCACGAGCAACAATTCAGTGTTGATTTCTACAAAACCACGCTCCAGACATTTACAAATTATTGCACAAGAAAAAATGTAAAGAGAAACGATGCAAGATTCGATTACAGCAGAACAACATCTCATACAGTACCATAAAACACCGATATAAGTCAAATCTCCAGTGTTATATTTTGAATTAGTCTTACATATAAAAATTTCAAATGCTACCACAAGCAACATCATTAACCTAAAGAACGTTTTGGCAAAATTGCTAATATATTTTCCACTTGGCAACAACAGATTGTTGATATTTTGCCATTCTGACAGATAGGGTAACGCTTGACGTGACTTTAAGAAAGAATTTATCACCAAAAGTATGGCTGTGATTCGCCCTGAATAAAACGATATTACGGTGGTTGACTTCATGTCAAATTTTTGTCCGTAAAATTTCGAAAAATCTAGAAATGCAAAGCAAATTCCCAATTCAAGTATCATCATTGAAAATGTTATAAATGGTAGAATATACCCAAAAATGACATCTCGAAGAATACATTTGGTATTTGTATTGACCAGTTTATTTGTAACTGGTATGTGTAAAGGAAAAAATTCTAACCAACGTCCAATTGTGATCATTGACAGCAGGGCATCACCGATTATATCCTTATTAACAGCTTGGTTTTCATAGGAATTCACTGGAAAAATATTATGAATTTTAGCCATAAGTTATAGTGGATTATATTGTGACTTCAAAAATATGGTTAGCTAGCATATATGCTTGGAGTACCAAAGAAACAGCAGAACATCTAATGACACAAATATGTTCACCACCCTCGATAAATAAAAACTGCCTTCCATAAATGACAACATAAGTATTTAAAAAATATTGAACCATCCATCATCATTATATTTCTCTTACTTACACTATAGTAATGGTGCACACGTTAAAAATAAAAAAAAATATCATTGTTGTACAATACGTCAATCAACATGCTCAGCATTGAAGTAGACAAGTTTGATGATTTCTAAGCTAACACAAAGTAATATGTGCTAGGATTATATTTAGAAATTAACCACCAATTTTCTAAATTGGCAACAACTTGTCCAGTACAGCAATCATTCATCACAATATCTGTTGTGGATCGAGAGCTCCTTAAAATGAATTCCAAATCTTCTTACCTTGAAAACATCCTTTCAAATTGTCTAAAGCTTGCTTTACTTTTTAAAACGATTATTGAAGCTAATTTTCAGATAAGCAATGCAAGAACTAAGCAGAAACGTCCTAACTTTCAAAAACGATCTTTTCAACTCATTTCAGAACAGTCAAAATTCGAATTCTAACAAATCGAGTTCTGAACTATATATTTTAGCAACAAATCCCAGCAACAATATCATTAACAAATGTAAGATGGTAAAACAAGATTAATGAATTAAAAAGAGAGAAAACAAGGTATACCCATACATCGATAAACGGCCGCTCTTTATACGGCCTTTCGCTATAATGGCCTTTTTTAATTATGGCACATTTTCGATATACTGCCCACAATGTTTCGTTATACGGCCAAAAAATACATGGGATGTCATGTGCGCATGCGCACAACAGTTAAACACCTCGCTTCATTAACTGGGGGATGACTAAAGAGTTAATGAAATACATTAAACAAAACAATGGACGAGCCGCCATAGGTTGTTTTTCATTATATGTATACATACATATGTGCATATGATTTTTTTAAATTAACGTTTATTATTAGTCCATTGGTTTTTACTTTTATTTTCATGTAAGAACTTTCATAAAAAATAAAAAGAATAAAATGCTTTATGAACAAAAAATATATCTATTAATTTTTAACAAATTGGAACGGATCTAATTGAATTGCATGGGTTTCTATGGTAATAATTGATTCGTTATACGGCTTTTCGCTGTACGGCCTACTTTTCCGGAACGTATCTAGGCCGTAAAACGAGGTATGGGTGTAGTTCATAAGGGCCCCTCGATTGCAGCCCCAAATGTAGGCAAACCATACAAACACTAAAGTGCTTAGGAAAAAATCGTATAGGGGCAATTATCGTTAGCTGCCCCGAAAAGTAGGCAAACCATATAGACAGCAAAGTGCTTAGGAAAAGCCCATCATTGAGGGAAGCTAATCATTTAAAGTGCCCTTAAGGCATTTTAAGATGTTAAGTTTGTATTTGAGGGCATACAAATATTGTAACGATCAGACCAGTTGGAGGGGGATTGATTAATGATGGTACCGAATTATTGACTGATCTCCCAAGACAAACTTAAGCCCACATGGCGCTTATCATCGGTGTGCCCACTTTTAATGATAGCCTGGCTACTAATGTCAATCTTCATAGAACTTTGTTCTTAATTTTAAAACTGCCAGTCTTCTGAGTAACCCAAACACGAGGGAAAAACCTGTACAGAAGCCAATGCGCAACTCATAAACTCTACTCACTAATCTCGTAAACTTAATGTTTAATGTGGACAAGTTTTCAGATAAGTGGTAGGGTAACACAAACATAAATTATCAATAAAATCCAGGGGCACTGGCACCATTATTATTTTTACAAGCATATATTTTCCCCAAGACTATGACCGGTGAGATTTTTAGCTATGCATTCAGTAAACAAAAAATATTAGTAAAATAAGACAGACAGTAAACAGGTAGACTTTTAGTAAGATACAATTTAACAGTAGCACAATTCAGTACTGCAACACGACAAGTATTTGAGTAGAACCCAAAGATCTGAAACAAATAGATGAAATAACACAATCAAGAGGTTTTAAAGTTTTCAATAATGCAACATTAATTTTCTAAGTGTCGAAATAATGTGAAATTTAATTAAATAGAGGTTTTTACAATTTATGTTCATTTCGGAAAGTAGTTATGTTGATTGCTGCACAATGAGCACACAATAAGTTATTATCAGACCAAGGATCTGTAATGGATTTAGACTTAGTTTAGTGGTTAGATGTTATATAGGTAATACAAGAAAATCCACTGAAAGTTGCCATAGATAGATTTTGATATAGGGTATTAAATCATAATGAAATGGGTACTTACCTTAACGAATAATTGGGTATTAACTCTCACAAATCCAGAAATTGTCAAAGTCACTGGACAATTAGTCATCGTTGATTTCAACCAATAAAGCTGAATATTACAAACATATATTTACACATTGAGCACGAGTTATATGGAAAATAATTTAAGGAGTAAATAATCTAACCTGGAACTTGCTTTCTGAAGAAAGATTGGTGTTAGAGGACCTATGTATGGACTGTAGACCATTTGATGCCTAAAATGCAAAAAAAGAGTAAAGAAAATTATTCAGGAAAAATAATGCCTCATTTTTATTTTTTGATTAAGTCGTTCACCTACCTTTATGGTCAAGTTATCAGAAGCCAGACAAATAACAGCGAGTAATGTAAAACGAATTATAAATCGTCCCCCGAGATAGATTGCGGTATAATCTAGATCTGACACAACTTCGGTGTCGACAATTATCCTTTTCAAATTAAAACTCAATGCGATGATCTGATTGGCAATTATTAAAGTTAAAGCAAGTGAAAACAGTTGATTTGTCTTAGAAAGCAGGTCATAGAGCTTCTGGTACCAAGTCCGTAGTCTGCCAAACACCAATTCTAGATTATATTTCCGGTAATTTGTTCCTCTTTCTGACAACACAAGCAACAATTCAGTGTTGATTTCTACAAATCCACGCTCCAGAGATTTACAAATTATTGCGCAAGAAAAAATGTAAAAATTCACGATGCAATATTCGATGAGAGCAGTCCAACATCTCATGGAGTACCATACAACTCCGATATAAGTCCAATCTTCAGTGATATATTCAAAATTAGCGAAACATAATAACGTTTCAAATACTACTCCAAGCAACATCATTAACCAAAGTAACATTTTCGAAAAATTACGAATATGTTTTTCACTCGGTAACAACAAATTATTGATATGTTGACATTCGGACAGATATGGTAACATTTGACGTGACTTTAAGAAATAATTTATCATCAGAAATATAGCTGTGATTCGTCCCGAGTAGATAGCCATCAAGTTAGCCGACTTCATGTTCAATTTGAAACCATAAAGTTTCGAATAATCAAGAAATGCAATGTTAATTACTGATTCAAGTATCATCAAGGAAAATGTAATCAGTGGCAGAATATACCCAACAATAACATTTTTAAAAATGCATTTTGAACTTGGTTTCCCCAGTTTATTTGTAACTGGTAATTGTAGAGGAAAAAATCCTAACCAACGTCCAATTGAGATCATTGGCATCAGAGCATCACCGATTATATCCTTAACGTCTTGATTTTTATGGAAATTCATTGGTAAAATAGTATGAATTTTAACCATCGAATATATAAATTATAGTGTATTGTAATGTGACTTCAAAAATATGGTTAACTAACCTATGTTTGGAGAACCAAAGATAACAGCAGAACATCGAATGACACAAACATGTTCACCGCCCTCGATAAATAATATTGTGACATCCATAAATGACAACATCCGTATTTAAAAAATATTGAACAATCCATCATCATTATTCGTTTCTTCCCTAAACTATACTAATGATGTATGCGTTAACAACACAAACAAAATATCATTAGTGTTATTAATATTAAGTGGCCAAATAGTAATTAAATTAATTTCTGAATAAACCACTAATTTGCAAAATTGGTAACAACTTGTCCAGTACAGCAATCCTTTCATCTAAATGTCATTAACAAGTATAAATTCTTTCTGTACAGATGGTGAAACAAGATTATTGCTGTAAAAAGTCAGAAAACTAGGTAGTTCATAAAATACCCTCGATAGGGGGCAGCTAATCATAAAATCACACTATTAACTCAATTACAGATTATTATTCATCATTCATGACATCTTTTATCATGTTCAATGTTAATACATGAGCAAACAATTAGGCTTAAATTTTTCCATTTACAACATTAATTTTATAAGTGGAAAAAAGGTACGTGATAAATGTTAGAATAAAAAGCTGTGTATAATTTACGTTCATTTCTGAATATGATTATGTTGATTGCTGCACAATAACCACACAATACGTTATTATAAGACCAAGGATCTGAAATGGATTTAGGCTTACGTTAGTGATTATATATTACCTATTACAACAACACACACTAAAGGTTGCCATAGACAGATTACTAATAAATATTAAGTTAATTTTGATTAGTAGTGTAAAAAAATCATAAAATGGATACTTACTTTAACAAATAATTGAGTGTTAACTCTCACAAATCCAGAAATTGTTAAAGTCACTGGAAAATTAGCCATTCTTAACATCAACCAATAAAGCTTAATAATAGAAACATATTTAAACATTGATAGCAAGTTATGGTAAATACGTTAAGGAGTAAATAATCATACTTGGAACTTGCTTTCTGGAGAAAGATTGGTGTTAGGGGCCCTAAATATCGACTGAATCCCTTTTGATGCCTGAAATGAAAATATAGGGAAAATGTTAAATAATTATTATTTTTGATTAACATGATTGTCAATGATAGTTAATAATGAATTAACTTACCTTTTTGGTCAAGTTACTAGAAGCCACAAATATAACAAAAAGTAATGTAAAACTAATTATAACACGTCCCCAAATATAAATTTGTTTATAATATAGATCTGACATTTGAACATCGCAGTCGACAATTAACCATTTCAAACTAAAACTCATGGTGACGACATGATTGGCAATAATTAAAGTTAAAGCATGTGAAAACAGTTGATTTGTCTTATTTAGTAGGTCACAGAGCTTCTGGTACCAAGTCCTTAGTCTGCCAAACATCAGTTGCTGCTTAGATTTCTGGTAATTTGGTTTTCCTTTTGACATCACAAGCAACAATTCGGTATTGATTTCTACAAATCCACGTTCCAGAGATTTACAAATTATTGCACACAAAATAATATAGTAATTAAAGATGCAGGATTCGATGACAGCAGTACAACATCTCATAAAGTACCATATCACTCGAATATAAGTCCAATTTTCAATAATAAATTCAGAATTAGCATAACATATTAAGATTTCAAACGCCACCACAAGCAACATCATCAGCCTAAATAACTTTTTCGAAAAATTGCGAATATGTTTTCCACTTGGTAGCAACAGATTGTTGATGTGTTGACATTCTGACAGATATTGTAACATTTGACGTGACGTGAAGTAGGAATTTATCATCAGAAACATGGCCGTGATTCGGCCTGAGTAAACGGTTATCATGGCGACTGAACTCATGTCAAATTTTTTCCCATAAATTTTTGAAAAATCAATAAATGTAATGTTAATTACTGATTCAACTATCATCAACGAAAAAGTAATAAATGGTACAATATACCCAAAAATAATATCTTCAAGATTATATTTTGAACTTGTAACCACCAGTTTATTTGCAACTGGTATTTTTAAAGGTAAAAATCCTAACCACCGTCCAATTTTCATCATTGGCAGCAGAGCATCACCGATTATATCCATATCAACATCTTGGTTTTCATGAAAATTCATCTCAAAAATATTATGAATGTTAGTCATATGCAAGTTAAAATGGATTGTATTTTTACTCCAACAATACAGTTCGCTATCCAATACCAGTAACACCGAACATAGAAGCATAACATCGTATGATAAAAAAAAACTCCACCACCCTCGATAAATTATCAACTGCCATCCATAAATGACAACATTAGTAATTGAAAAATATCGAACCATTTATAATTATTATGTTTTTAAATTATATTAATGATGTATGCTCTAAACAATATACATAAGAAATATACAAGTATGCATCAAAGCACATTATGAACATTGAGGATAATGTATACTTTTGATGAATTGAATGCATTGAAGAAGACTTGAAATATGAAGAATTGTTTCTAACATCATTATTAGTTATAAGCAAACCACATGCTAAGATTAAATTTAGAAATTAACCACCAATTTGCAAAACAGCTACTTAACTTTGCCAGTACATCCATCATTGCAACCCAATTCCGTTAACAAAAGTAAATTCTGTCTGTACAGATGATAAAACGAGGTATTTTAGATACTGAATTAACCCAATAAAATTATTAAAATAAGTGGAGACATTAATTGACTGCTGCCCCTTAAATTAAGGGCAGTTTTCCACCAATTGGAAAGAGGCTCGATCGCAATAGGCCTACGTAATATTTCAGAGAATCCCAATAAGATTAATCTAAATGGGCTCCATGACCAGCTATCAAAATTAGCTTTTTGATTTTATTGGTGTTAAACATTTCGTGCAAACACTGGGTTCAGTAAACAATCAATTTGCATTCACTTGAATTTGCTTAATAAATAATCGATATACTAGTTTGGATATAGTGCTATTCAAGGGCAAACAAAAATCAATTAGAGTTTATAATACAATATCAAAATCGTGAGTTCATCTTTACATGTTTCTTTCAAACATGTTATTGGTGAGCAAATTAAAGCACAAAGTCATCTTAGGCCAAAATCAAACGGGATACGAGAGTTTAGCGACGCATTAATTATTAATCAGACTACTTAGGAATGAAAACATTTACTTGATATAAGCATAAAGTAAAATTTTACATTCAAATTTTAGGTTTGAAAATTCTTGCAATTATTACTACTTAAACATTTGTTGACAATTATACTAAGGCATACAAACTAGAACACAACTATAATGTATATCCAATTATATAAGTTAACACAAATGTCGAACTATACAGAACAAATTATTACTAAATCTACAACATTATATGCATTTATATTCGACATTACCGTTTGTGTGACAGTGTTCTAAATCAATCCTAAATATTTTTAGGTTTGCTAAATGTGTTGAAGATCAGTGAATTTCTGGAACAGTTTACTAAATCACTTGAAAACTTGAAGCCGGATCTCCATGCAACATGAAACACGCAAACTCCAAACATACAAACACGCAATGACAAACCTAAAACAATGAATACATCAACATACTGCTGAATACTGAAGTGTATCCACCAAAAGTTGACAGAAAAACTGAACAAATGCATCCAAGTCAGCATTCCGAGCCATCGGCGAAATGTTGCTGAGAAACCATGGTTCTGGCAACAAAAAAACGTAATAAGTTTGCTCAAACATCACGGTAGACAAACTTGTATTCATTATTTGTTTCAGCAAACCATGTTG
>JAQGBW010001980.1:0-22106 GCA_034698625.1 Julus scanicus
GACTATGGTCATTCCATGGCCGACTATGGTCATTCCATGGCCGACTATGGTCATTCCATGGCCGACTATGGTCATTCCATGGCCGACTATGGTCATTCATTGCCTAAATACAGTGCATGCATGATTATAAAGACCATTCCGTGGTTACATTTTCTGCATTGATGATAATATATGGCATGGCTAATTAAGGTCATTACATGCCTATATATGGTCATTCAATGGATAAATAGGCATTCAATATTCTAAATAGGGTCCAAATATGGCATAAACATGGGGTCTAGTATAGCTTTTTCATCCGGGAGAAAATCGTGTGACAAAATATTTTCTCAATCCAAATATTTCGGCCCTCATCCAAGCTCCCGCGGCACACTCTGGGACCCATGGCGGCGCAAAAGTGTGCCACGGCACACCAGTTGAAAATAACAGTTTTAGAGCCTACTATAGAGCCCAACCACAATAGCGCTCCTGCATCTAGCTTTCAACACAATGCGTCCCTAGTGACATTTCCCCCCACCCCCCGCGAAACCAATAAGTCCACAGACGCATCTCGTGAACGACGAGGTTCCACGCGATCCGGTTGAATAGCGGTGCGTGCCAGGGGGCGGAGGACCGGACGTGGACAGCGATTTGGGCACGCAAATGTACCGTTCTCGTTAGGAAGGCGAGGAGGGGGGTGTCCTAGGTGAGGACAAAACGGGGATTGGGGTGGGGATGGGACCAGGATGGGCAAGGGGATGGACCGAACCCGGAATTCAAAGCCAGAAAAAAATCTATATGACCGATGACAAAAAGCTGGTAAACAAGATAGCGTTCTTTAGTTTTGGGATCATCTGGGAAGTTGGGGGAAGGGTTACCACCCCCTCATCCCCACTCCTATAATTCCGTGCGGATATTTGCGTGCTACGGCTATTGCGTGTGCGCCCAGATAAGTGCGATTCGATTGGTGGTTCCAAAGAATCACAAAGACACGATCCGGGGAATCGCAAACACGCAAAATCGTTCAAGAATCAGGATTCATACCTGGCCAGCATCGATAAATCAATGTTCTATATGCTGCGACGCATGCCTCGAGACGCAGCGCCGCAAGGCGGTAACACTCAACACTGAACTTGACCGCGGTCAGCTGATAACACCAAGGCTATCTTGTATACATGTATATACTGCATTTGTAAGAATGCACCATTTCCAATAAAATTTCATTTTTTTTAAACTAAATTTTCATAGTGAAAGCAACATTATAGGTTGTGGTTCTCAATCGACTTATCTTGGCAAACGTTACATGCCACCCATTAAAATTATAACATGCTAAATTTACACAAACAAAATGTCAAATATCTGCATTGACCAACTCTGGCCATTACAGTACATGAGGCGCGTTTTTAAAGTAAGGGCCGTTGTACCATCAGAAAAAAAAAATATAGGCATAAGACATGCTTAATTAATGCATACTTTTGTGTAATTATCAACATAGTCACCATTGAAATTCACATATTTTGGTACCACGTCACCACTTTTTATTTATTTCTTGCAGTGGCGGACTGGTAAGGTGTCAGCTTACACGATGTCAAGTGAGCCCTTGATGGAGTAGGCTCACTTAAACATTAGACACCATGTTTAAAATTCTAATGACCGTTGAGTAGCGTTATTTCGCATTACATTTAATTGCACTATTTTTCCACTTAATACGCGTTATAAAAAATAACTGATAGACAAAAGCAGTATTTGTAGGTGGGATTCCTCTCCTGGCAGCCAATATTTTTAGACCCAGTCCGCCATTGTCAGGAAATTTAGACGCCATGGCGACTTGTGTTTAACAATTTACATAACGTGAAATGGCTGGAAATTCCATATTGTAAAAGACATATTTACCTATGTATATACGTATGTATAATTATTGTCAACATTCGGCACACTAACTTTAGTTTCCTATGAATTTCCGAAGCACAATGTTTTGAAAACAAAACTCGAATCACAGTACTACGCTCATTATCACTCACACACGCGCGATTTGTAAAACAATACTGACTGTTGAACAGGAAGTCAGGATTGTGCATGCAAAGATAATTTGCATAGGCAATCCTGATAACCAGTTTAATCGGCGGTAACTCTAAAACGACCTTTACTTTAAAAACGTAATTAAATACTCTTATTACAACAGTATTGAGAGTAATCCTCAGGGCCACGACCTTTTGGACTGCAAGTGGTCATTTTTACCGCTTGCATAACCCGTGAAGATCTACGAAAAAAAAATAAACATGTTGGCATTGATACAAAAATACGCTTTTCTGGAATAATACAATCTAACCAAATTGATTTCGATATGCAAAAGAGGCACAAAGAGCCTATAACACAAAGAGGCCATTTAAAAAGGACGTCGCCAAAATTCCTTTAAAAATGAATCTTCTCCCCCCTCCCCCTAATAAACGTCCTTATTTTCTTTTTTTTTAAAAGTAAGGTGTATAAAAAATTTGTTGAAACATGCAAAGGCCCATCAAATAAATTTCCAGGCACCCGCCTCGCAACCAATTCCACGACATTTTCCCAGATTTTTCTGATTAACGGAAATTTACTGACCTCGAAGGGAAATTCCAGCATAAAATTGTTTTTTAACATAAACGTAGGCAAATTCCCGACTTTCCCCAAGGTTTTAAAAATTAATGTACATTTGGGACTGGGAATAGACTTCATCTGGTGTCCATTTCCCCTTTCACTGACCTTTAACTCTCATTTAAAAAGAAAATTCAAAAACTGAAAAATACCATCATTAGAGGACGTCCATAATGGATTCCCCTCCCCCTGTCCACATGTCAGAAGATCCCCTACCCTCCCTACACCCTCTTGAGTACGTCCTTTTTGAATGGCCCCTATTAAATACGTCATACCATGGCATGGTGAATCTGAATAGAACTATTTAAAACCAGCCATATCATCAAACAATTGTAGCAGCTACCAAACAACAGGAAATCAAGGAGTTTGTGATACATCATCTTGTATATTAGATAATTTCTCTACTATTTCCATAAGCAAGAATAGCAAAAATTATTTTTAGCGTGTAGGACAATGTCAAAAGTGGACACCCATGGAGTCCATTGTGCCTTTCTTGTACTTGCCAGTCCATGCAGTCCTGGAGCATATGGATTTCCGTTCGCTTATTTCGCCAACGCTTCTTTATGCGCATTTTAGATGAATATCTGGGATGTCCTCAATCACGATGAATATTTGATTCGTTATAGGGACATCGTGACTGACACGACTGGCACGACTGTTTGCGCCCAGCCATTCACGCACTCCTCTTCGCTAATCTTGTCCAAATCTCATTGTCTGCTCTGGTTTTCTCACGAAACTCGCTGTTTTTTTGCCATATTTTGCTTTTCCACACTCGATTATCGGATTCTAATCGATCCAACATTCGATTTCAGGACGCGTTATGCGCTTTCGCTCGACTTAATTTTGTATACGAATTAGCTCTTAGGTGACAATGGCAAGTTTTTTTTTCTTGTAATATCTCTGACATCGTGCGTGGCTTACTATCAACTGATTCCATAGAATGTCGAAATGTAGAAGCAATTTCTTAAAATTGAAATCAATATATAACATTTACATAACACTAAATTTGTACTAAAACTGAATATGAACTATCACAACTTTGAAATATGAAAATGTGTCAGGTGTATTATTTTGTTATAATGTGATTTGCAAATAGCTATTTGTTTTCCTATACAGGATTGGAGAAAAACAGTCCAAAACAAATCTGAAGTAATTTCAACGCATTGCTAAAATCTATTTATAGAACATTTATAAAAATTGTTTCAGATTTCTTTTGAATTGTTTTTCTCCAATCCTGTATAGGAAAACAACTGGCTAGTGGCAACACAAAATAATACAGCTAACATTTTCATATTTAAATGTAGGGATACAGTAGTTGAATACGTAGTAGTTTAATACGTCTTATATTCTTAAAAAAAATTGCCAAAAAAGTCTACAGAATTCAGGGCTCTTTCCAATTAATTTTTTATTTTCGTGTCTAATTAAAAGTATGTAAATTATTCATTTGTACTCGGCATGAAGTGCCCTTTGAATTTTTCATTTTTTAATGAGCTAAAGCCATTTTTGGAAACAACAGCTGCAAGGTGAACGAACTGGAGAAGGGGATGGGAATAATTTAAAAATAAGCTGATATTTATACTTTTTAAACAGAAATTATCCATCAAACATTGTACCTATATATGTATTCCAATACGTGCTTCTTGATCAACCTTAGAGAATCACTTAAGTATAACACGAAACTTAACAAGGACCATTTAAAATAGACGCCAGCAATCTTTCCAGGAAAAAACTACAATGGAACTTCGTTTTACGAACGATGCTTCAGTTTACGAACACATATCTCTGGACCGTCAATCAAAGGTCCGAGTTTCTGCAATTGTTTTACTAGTTCCAGCAGAACATCAATGGTTTTACTAAATACAAGAAACATCTAAAAAGTCTTATGATTTCCAAGGATTCAAATTCAAATCGATAGCCTACATTGCAAATATGGCAAAAGTTCATCTCTTGTTTTATCCAATTGCAGATGTAATGGATGACAATTTATTGATGACGTCGATTTGAGACTTAAATCATATCATTAACAACAGAATAGAGTATAATAATACAAATATTCCTAATGGAAACAATGTTTGCTAAAGTAAATTTCTTAAACAGAATCTGCAAAATAAACACCTGTCAACTTTCCTGCTGGACCATTTAAATATTCAGGATCTGAACCATCATGAACCCGATCTGTGTTCATAGCCCTTGAAATCGTATCAGTATAAACCCACTAAGCTAATGGAATTATAGCAAACTAATATTCGTCGTCTAAAATCACATTCACTGAATTCTTTAAAAGTTTATTTCAGTATACAACCACAGATCCGACTTTTTTTTCTTCTAACGTTGCATGCATAATGCTAATTCTATTACTAGACGCTGTGTTAGTTAACCCCTTTCCTCTTGTCCAGCAGTTCCAAGGACTTTACATCTCGGAAATGACGTAAGACATGAACGCTATCCCATAATGCACCAGCGCCGCACCCACTTCCGGTGCTTTTTGGCGCTCCCTCGTTCATTTTCCAGGTGAGATGCTAAATAAAATTGGCGCTTCCCCATTCCAATTGCCATTTTGGATAAAAAGGGGACATTGAAAAGCGGGGGATTGGGGTTGAGCATCCATCTTTTTTTTTTATTCGACCATCCAATCAGTTTCCCCAGTTGAGCAGCTTGTCTTTTCCACAACATAAAAAGCAATGTTTGGATAAAGCAGAATTTTATGCCTTTCGTAGAGTCTTTAATGGCGCTCTCCCGCTTCTCCAATGGGGGAAGAGAGGCGTTTTGCACACGGGACCCAAGCGTCACCGTTTGGCAGTATACATACTCCGGGAATGGTGAGAATCTCGCAATCTGCGGACATCGTTTTTATAGCTTTCCGATGACTGCCTTCAATAAACTTGCGCAAATTGGAATAACATAGACACAGATAATGGAGCGATAATTACAGATCGCATAATGGTGGTGTAACACGAGTGCTACAGCGGCTGCTTCATCGATTGGATGGGAAATGGGAACGCTTCCGAGCCTAGCAACACCCGTCGAAACCTCCGTTCTTGGGCACCTCACAGTATACTGCTAGATATACTTTACTGCAATCTATATCTTTATAACATGGGCACTGATGCCGGTCTATGATTTACCTCCTGCAATGGGCAATATGCACCGAATATCATATGACTTTGAGAAAACCTTCCTTAGAGCAATAATTAGGTGTTTGAAATAAAACTATAAACTTTAAATTGAACACGAAGTACAAAAATTAGGAAACGATTTGGAACAGCTGTGACTACCTAAGTTTAGTGGGAATAAATAGCCAGGCATTTGTTTTCAATTTTTAAAGACGCTTACATCAGTTTTTATGTCACATCAACTATAATAAATTTGGGATATATTAAGGAATGTTTTAGGGACTGGAAAATGTTTTGAGATGATCAAAAATATGTTGTTTTACATGGCTTTGAGAACACCTTCCTTTGAGCAATAATTATGTGTTCGAAATTTAAAATGTGTTCGAAATGTGTGTTCGAAATTTATGATGTGTTCGAAATTTATGATGTGTTCGAAACGTATAATGTGTTCAAAATGATAATGTGTTCGAAATTTAGAACGTGTTCAAAATAAAAACAATTTTAAATTGAACACTGTAAATATGATGAACACGAAGCACCGAAATGAATGAAACGTTTTGGAACAGCAATGACTAATATTTTACTGGGAATAAATAGCTATAGATATTTCTTTTCAATAGAAGGATTACATATACTAAATACCATAATAAAAACAAGTTCTTAGGTTATATCTATAATCTACTATGATAAATTTGGGAAACATTTTAAAATTATTTTAAGAATTTGAAAGTGTTTTGAAATTGTAAAAATGTTCTAAATATACCGAGAATCCTAATAATACAACAAGAATTCTGAGGATGATACCTCAGGATTATTACAGCTCCAAATGCTAGTGGTTTATTTTTTCTCACTATTTTGTTCTGCTTTTTTGGAAGCAGTAAGCGAAAATACTTTGCAACTTAAGATAATAAGATTTCGATAGTCTGCATTCAAATTTAGATTGCTGGCAATTTATACTAGATTTGAGCAATTTTGTGAGCCTGTACTATACCCAATTGCGAGTGGTATATTTACATTTATGCATCGCTGGGTATTACAAAAATGATATTCGAACATGAAATTCTGCCATTTACGTATATAGAAAATTCGAAAAAATACAACATACCAATTTTAATATTTGTTCAAAGAACCCACTGCCCAACATTAAGAGGTGAAGCGGCGAAAACATAGGCAATGCAAAAGCCGCTAATCACAAACTACTGAGTCAATAAGTTTTTAATTTCTCCCAACAAGTCCTTGTGGGCGGGCCGCTTTCCTTTTATATCGTTTTAATATCATAACGTTTAGTGGTCAGTAGTTATATAATTATGCGAAAATCCATAGGCCGCTTCCGTCTCGCACGAATAGTCCTAACTAAGCAGTGGATGGAATCCTAACAGCTGGTTGGGTATTTAATGTTCAAATTAGGGGGCATTCATCCAGTTCATTATCGATGAAATTCGGCTTTATATTTGATACGGAACCTGGGTGTATTTTAGGCTTAGATTTTTGTGCGGAAGTCCATGTTTGCATGTTCTTAATTTAAGCAATGCGTGTTTTCAAATAAAAAACCAATGTATTATGCATGCAGAATGGGTCTTTTTTTGGGAGGGGGAGGGAGAAGAATTAGGCATTCCTTTTCCAGATACAGTGGAACCTCGTGTTACGAACTTAATCTGTTCGTGAACCAAAAAGTTCGTAATCCGAATCAACTTATCTCATTGCAATTAATGTACGTAAATCCCAATACATGAATTTCGATCTCGTTATATATGAAACTACTTAAAGTGAAAAATAAAAAGATAGAATTCCTATATTTGCATATATAGTGAAACCAGGATGAAAACATTAGCTTATCTGGAAATGAACTACAGTAGAAGCTGTCTAAATTAATCCTATGTAAATGAATAACTTCTCTAAAGGCATAAAATGTTCCGGTCCAGACGTGGGATCCGTGTATATAAATGAACCTCTCTAAATGCAAAACCTGTATAAACCCATATTTTTCACTGGTCCCAAGCCTATGCATTTAGACAGGTTATACTGTACAATTGGCTAAACATCTCCTTGCACTAAGATCTCTTTGGATTTTATCACCCAGTTTTAGGAGAAGAACCAAAATTAAAGACTTGTAATACACCCTGTACATTTGCTTTTCTTAAAAAAAAAAAAAAAAGAAAGAAAAACACTGGTCACCCTGGTGTGCCACGTTGTAAATCAGGACAATGGGCGTAAGCCGTTGACCAGCTATCATCAATCATCACATTTCTTATATTCTTCGCATTACTCCCTGAATCCCTAGACTTTGAGAAAGGGTGATAGTAATTCCTTGACCACCCACTGGACATCCATCCATCAGCCAACCCGGTATCCGAAAGGGGGCGCTCCGACTAGTGACCCACCTAAGGGTAGCAAGGGGCGTGTCACGCGGGCGTCCATATGTAGGGTTCCCACCGATTGACCCCCGTCAAACGACCAAGGGTCATCACAAAAAACACGGATAGAAATAACCGGAAATTCGAGGTCACATGGACCTCAACTTTGGGCAGCGCTGCTGGTCAGTGTTTCTAAACGAGAAAAAAATTACAAACAAAAAAAAAGAAAAAAGGAAAAGGTTGACGCGGATAATCAATGTGGAGATCAGCCGAGGTTGGACGTAAATCGGAAATGGATTTCCGGCGAAAGCTAATTAAAACACTGCGTCTAATTAAAATTAATGAGAGGGAATGCGGAAAATCGATACCAATTGAACGTGATCCAAGCAAGCTGACGCCACTGATGTTAGTGTTTAAGAATTCTTCGCCGGGATAATTTTCCCAACAACCTGCAGTGAATCTCAAGCATTATGTTATTAAAAGTAGCGGCTCACGAACTTTTCGGACCCTCAGAGGCACTCGGAAAAATTGCTAAAGACCACAACAGTTTTTGCTAAAATGGGTGATGTACCAATTAATAATTAACATTTAAAAATTTTAAATAGAGAAATACACAACTGTTGTCAGTGTTGTTAAAGGTTCATTTATGCACGGGTCCCAAGTCGGGACCGGTACATTTTATGCTTTTAGAGAGGTTATTCATTTACAAGGAATGCATTTAGACAGGTTTTACTGTATGTATGTTGCATAATACTGGTATACCAATTCCGCATACATCTCGGGGTTGTCTTAAGATGCGAAATTCTGATGAGGACTTGGGAAGGGCCCCCTCCTCTCCCCATACTTACAAAGTGCGGAGAATAAATACGCTAATTTATATAAAATTGCAATAATATTTACGTTAAATGCTAGAATTAGTAATTTGTTTAAAAAATCGATACAAATGTAAAAACAAAAACATTGTGTCATATTCTCAATTATGCTAACGGTCAATATAACGCAGCAATACGGTATGTGTAGCCAGAGCTATCGCAATATGCTAAGTTTCAGAATCATAAAATGACTATTTTGATTAGAAAAATAATGGTATAAATAATAACAAATCTTGTACGAGCCTATCTTAAATGCATGTCTATCAGTGACATCTATTTCATGAAAGTTTGACATATGCATTAATTTGGCATTGCTAAACCAGTATCTTAAGGTAAATGGCAGGCAAACACTGCAAGCACCAAAGTTATCCTAAAATGCTAGCCTCCAAATTTCATTTTACACTCGAGTCTAGCATGAATGACCTATACTTATTATTTTTGGATATACTGTGTTCCTTGAGTTAACTGGCAGGCAAACACTGCAAGCACCAAAGTTATTCTAAAAAGCTAGCGTCAAAATTTCATTTTATACTCGAGTCTAGCACGAACCTACACTTACATAATTATTTTTGGTTAAACTGTGTTCAACTAAAACTGGAATGTTTTTATCTTACAATTGGCGACGAGAAATATTAATGTCTGTATTAATTAACAATGTTACAACATACATACTCTATATGCATTGTCCTAAATTCAATACCATATATAAAAAAATTCAAATCATTTCTAAAAACAATCTATATTAGTATAAAATGTTTCCATTGCCAATATTGACTGTATCGGACCACAATGCATAACAAATGGACCCATCAGAAAAACACGTTTTCGTTAACTTAGATTCGTCAGAAGCTAAAAACTAGATCCACCCTCCGGTGCAAATAGTGAAACTTCCGCGCAATATTTCATATGAAACAAATCGATAATTGGGCCACTTGGGTACACACCAATAACGGGATGGTTCGACAAATGTCGGTTTTCAAATAATGACATAATCGCCAGGCAAAATTGTTGGCGCATTTGAAAATTGGGGAATTGGAGTGTCCAAAACAGGCCTTTAATGGTGCATTGTCCACACAGATCATTACCGATAATAAAAACTAATATATTTTCCAGCCCAGCGCTTATTGACACTGGCGGACGAGGGGCGCGCTTCCGGTCACGTGCTACCACACTCGCCAGAAAGTGTGTATACGCCGGTGGCACGTGCGCCGCAAAGAGGGCGTGAAGACAACCCAAGTGTGACTGAGGGGAAATCCCTATCCTAAACGTCAGTATTGCACGATGCACGTGCAGCATGTTGGGTGGAAAAACTGTGGCCGTTGCTTTAAATAGTGGATTAACTTGGGAAAATGGAAAAACGAAGGCAATTTGGGAGAGAAAAACAGAACAAAAGTGACAAATAGGAGAAAATATATTTTTTCTTCAAATACAAAATAGCACAATTTACAGGAAATAAAATTGGTTCTAACAAGCACCTGTTCCTAAAATCCATTGGTCTTATATTATACAGAGGGCGCTGTTTTAAGTGATTTAGCAAAAATCAACAACACAAAACATTACGTATGCCAAAATGTTCAATTTATGTAAGTAATAATTGAGATAAATAGCTAGTGTATTGGTAATCACAAGTGTTTGAAGATAAGTCAGTTTTTTAAATTTGCTGAACAAAATTAAAGCATATTTCAAGGACCCTTATCACTACAGTAGAACCTGCCTAAATTCAAAAGCATAAAATGTAACGGCATCAACTTTGTAACCCGTGTATAAATGAACCTGTCTAAAAGCATATTTTCAACGGTCCCAAGAGTATGCTTTTAGACAGGTTCTGCTATACCAATTATGACAATATTTTTATAAAAAAAAAGTGTCTGGATAATTTACTAGAGAATTTGAAACAATAATTTACGAATTTCAAGCATAATTCCACAGTTTTTCGAGGTGATAAATATTCAAGCACATTTCCCGACTTTCATGAATTTCAAGGCCACTGGTCCTCTGCTGGACACACAGTGCTTGTATGTGTTTTTCGGCATGCAGTGCTGCGGTTTTTGAAATTAGTGAAGAAATAAAAAATCATAAAATTGGAATAATTCTTTCAGCAAACCATTCAAATCTGTGGCAGATACGTTAGAACCATGAAAAAAACTGGATATTTGTGTGAAATCATAAGAAATATGAAAACCTCTGTAATATATACTTTTCGATAAGAGTATAAAAAAATATTTATTAGTAATCCACATGCGTGTATAAGGAAGCATGGAGGTTGACGTTATTAATATCTGTGCCAAATCATCCCACAAACATCAATAGTACCAACTATTAATAACATCAAAACTAATCAAATGGGCCAAAAATATCTCGTATAGGTTCTTGCAGCATCAAGGCAGAGCTTCCCCTTGTGGCCAATCGCTCAACTAAAGGCCTCAATAAATCAAAAGATGGTATAGAGTATTATGTGTTCTTCAATACATGCACCTGAATAATCAAATCTGAAATAGCAACTCGTTTAGACCTACATTTGTCTCTATGCCTATGCAGATGGTTTAAAACCGTTTCCAGAACTGATTAAACAGCAGTGCAAGTGGCGCTGAATACACAGTTTCCATACATTGAAACCTGAGCTCACATTGGCGATTAAAATGAGGTTTAATGTTGGAAACTTCCGATATTTTTCCAGTAACGTTTGACATTACTATGCATTCAAAAATGTGCAGTAAACGTCTTTATCTATATATACGTATTCACGTCGCAGTGCAATGTCTTTATATACAGTGGAAGCTCGGTTTACGAACGTCTGTTTACGAACACCACATGTTGTTTTGCTTTACGAACGATAATTCAGTTTACGAACACATTTCTCTGGACCAGCAATCAAAGGTCCGAGTTTCTGCAATTGTTTCACTAGTTCCAGCAGAACATCTTTGTTACGGATAAGTTTTACTGAATACAAGAAGCATCTAAAATGTGTTAGAATTTCCAAGGATTCAAATTCAAATCGATATTGGTTTCAAGGATATAGCCTACATTGCAAATATGGCAAAAGTTCGTCTCTTGCTTTACCCTTGCCAATTGCATGTGCAATTATTGATGACGTCAATTTGAGACTTAAATCATATAATTAACAACAGAATAGAGTATAATAATAAAAATATTTTACTAAAGGAAACAATGTTTAGTAAAATAAATTTCTTAAACAGAATCTGCAAATGAACGTGAGTGTCTTTATTTCCTACAATATTTCTGGTCATTGCATCCTTATCGTTGTTGTGTATACCTCTCGTTGCTTCTAACTAGCGGAATTGTTAACTACAAATCTACTACTTACATGCCAAATAAATGTTAAGTTACTGGGAAGTTTGAACAACCTGTTCAACTGGTCATTAAACTTATAAGTATAGAATATAACTGTAATGGTACTTGATGGTTTTAACCACATTAACGTTTATTGAAACTGATCAGTTATTTTGCAGGTTTTGCAAAATTAAGCATTACAAATAAATTGCATAACATATATATGGTGGGAACATGCCATATAGTATATACATGGTAATAACTTTCAATTCCCGAGTATATATTTAACTGCTCCAGTTGTATTTATAGTTTGAACAATTGCAGCTTAAATAGCCAAAATGTAGAGCTAGACAACAAAATGCATGACAAATGACGGTTATTTAAGGAGTATTTCTGCTGTGTATTTTTTCAAATACTCAATATCAAATGTAAACTGTAGCTTTTAGAACGTGAATTATACAGTCGTTTCTATTGAAAAATCTCAAATTACTGTGTGTAACTCCGTGTGAAAAGCCCATAAATAACTTCATTTTGTAGTGCATTTTGAAATTTCTGCTAAATTCAAAATATATATTTCAACAAGAATTACATAATTTTTAAAATTTGAAACTGCATTTTTTAACATGAATTATGTAGTATGCATTTTTTTCTATTCCATATTATGTAACTTTTAATAATTATTTTATACTATAAAACATGGTGGGAAAATGTACATGAATTTCTACACAAAACTAGACCATCTAATAAATAGGTAAACTAATAGTAGTGTTGAGAATGTGTAACCCGATGTGCTACTCATGATGCTACCGATGATGCTAGGAAATGATATTTTTTTGGTATTACAGGGGCAAAAAACAAGTTTAAAGTCCTAGGGTCTCAGTATTTGAAAAAAATCACTTTCAATGAACTGAAAAGCAGTGTTTTTGTGTATCGTACAAGTGTTTTCCCGAATATCCGCTATGTGGCGTGCACAAGAAGTTCCCCTCCATTCAACCCTATTGTTTGTTATGCAAATTACAACCGTTCGCATTATCATCGTGATTAGTATTAAATTGCACAGGTGAGCCTCCACACGGTCGAGGATGAGTGCCCTCGTCCAGCGGCCTGGGCGAAGAGACCGACAAATGGTCCCAATATGCATGGTGCCCAGTCTAGCGGAGCGCCACAATGGCCGGGGGTGAGGGGCTCAGTGCCGTGGGGTCACGGCTGGCACGTGCGGCCAGTCTACGCCTAACTGCTTTTCAATGACGCTAAGTATAATGGCGGCGCATCCTCCACCTGTTGCCACTGCAAACAGGGGGAGCCGGCCACCGATGGCCGAACAAAACGCCGATCGGCAGCCAGGCGTTAAACGACCAACGATTAAATCCGCATTACCAAAAAGACCATTATTTTAGTACGTCTCGGCGTGTGCCCGCCACGTGGCTGGCGAATGGCATCACTTTGGTGGCGGGAAAACAAGTTGTTGTTATTGATGTTATTGTTGCCATTGTTGTTAAGTATCCATTTCTTAGTTTGAAATTAGACGATATGCAATGTATTTGAACACATTGCATAATTATATGTAACGTTATTGAACATATGCCGAACAGTATTCAAGACTATATAAAAAAATGGTCATAACAACATACATCCTGATGTGACAAATCTGTCATTGTATGAGAACAGAGTTTCTAAAAGTGCAGGTCCTAAGACAATTTTAGACGTTAGTGAGGTCAATAAACAAAATCTATAGGGGTCCTCAGTCAAAGCTGTTGAATGGAAAATTTGAGTAACTGTATTTTGAATCCACCAGATTCGGAAACAATGGCAGAAAAAATGGCACGATTATTCGTTAATTTCAATGTTATCAACTCTGGAAGGAAAAAATCGTCCAAGTCAATTTTGATTGTTTTCTCACATATATACTGTAGCTTTTGCTTGAAATATTTTAATAAAAAATATTAGCTTTGGCATCTCTGTTCAGTTCCTTGAAATCTCTTCAGTGTCAATGAAGACAAATTATCTTTTCACAGAATTCTGTTGAAGCATTTATACACGACCTTCTTGAAAAGTCCTACATTTTGGTTTTACCATAAGTTTGGACACTGAACGGAGATGGAACTGATATGTGTAAAACTGATCTTATAAATCCACGAAATGTAATTTTCTCCAGTATAGGGGAGACCGGGGCACACTTTTTAGAATTCATTTTTGTTTTTTGGGAAAAATATTTAACTTGTAGCATTTTAAAAGAATAACACAGTAATATACAAGCCTTCAGGATCTGTATGCATTTTGTCATCGTTTTAGAGCTACTAGTTTTTTTGCTATAAAAGATTAAAGTTGGTTGCGCAGACTGTCCCACTGTGCCCCTATACCGGGCACAGTCGGACATTACATGGGGTACAGTGGTCCACGCGAAATTAAGACACATTTTACAAGAAAAAGAACACCACACTACTTGTCTAAATGTGGTATTTTTCGGTGATTATAAGCCATTTTTACTTTAAAACATAAATTTAAACATGGTTTTTATTTAAAGTTATGATTAATGAGAAAATATACAAATTTTTTTCATGTATGCTGGGACATGTCCCACTGTACCCCATAATGTTTTGGTCCACTGTACCCGGTATAACAAATTTGAATTGAATAAGACCTTACAGCTGACCACATGGCTAATTGGCAAAAACTTTAGTTTGAAATTATAGCTGGATATATACACTTCTCAATGGTATATTGCAGCATTACTAATGTTTTATAATTACACCTAAAATAAAAATCCAATTGCGAGTTGAATAATTACTTTTCAAGAACAAAAACTTTAACTGCAAATATTTTCTTCTATACTTGTATCAGATCGCAGAAATTTTGGTTAATGTAATAGTGCTGCATACTTGCTTCTTTGCAAATCAAAAGCATTTGGATGCTGATAAAACCTGATTTTATAAAGACGTTGTACCACTGTGCCCCGGTCTCCCCCTACTCGAGAAAATTGCATATTTTGCACTATAGCAATATTTCCTTTTCTTGCATATTCATACAACGAAATAACGTTGCTTCGTAAAACTATAACCTTATATTGATATGAACAAAAAATATTGGCTAAAATCAGATAAAAAACTATACGCAACTAAATACTGGATTTTCAAAATTAATAAAGTATCAAAGTTTAATCTATCGCCAGCAGTCAATTTAACTGAAATACATTTTTTTTCTGTTATTAACCGTAGAAATTTACTACAGTTAATGCATTGTTTAAGTGAGATGTGCACACACACAAAAAACATGTTCCGCAAATGTGTTTTCACTTCATTTCTAGAACAGTTTTTAAATTTCAATTTGGAGGTAATTTCCCTATGCCAGGTGCAGGAGCGCCCCTATAGCTCCTCCTATCTCTGCAGCCCTCTAATGGCGTCCCGGATTGGCCCCGGTGGATCAATATGGCGCCGTCACTCACCGAGCAATCAATGTTGAGTGGATCCCAGATCCGCTAAGCTCTCGCTTAGGATTGGATCGGTATTGATTGTTGGGAGGGGGCGGGATTTAGCGCCCCCTGGCAGGCAACGTTGACCAGGGTTGCTTCAGTACGCAGGTGTGTTATGGACGCATGTGCATGTGTGCCTGGGTGCGGGGTTGTATCACCAAACCCGGGATTTCTACCGGGGTTTAAAAGCGCGCCACCTGCTGCAATCAGGGTTTGAAACTAGTTTCGCCACACACGGTCTCAACACGTTTTGCCTCACTCAGTGCCTTTTGAAAATTCCGCAGAGACCGGTGTGTTCTCATTCCTAGTTCTGGTCATGCCGAGATCTTTTCTGGTCAAGAAGCAGCGGACATCTGGTGGTGGGAGTCCCGGGGCTGTGGTCACTCAAGAACGGCCAATGTCTGAAGATGATGACGACTGGTCACGGAAGTCTGACTCCAGGGAATCACAACAGCAGCCTCAAAGTAAGCCATTCTTTTTTTTTTTTTTTTTTTTCTTTTTTCCTCCTCCAGTCACTGCAAGATGACTGTAATCGTTTAATTAATTCTGCATGGGAAATTACCACCAATGGTACTAAAATATTTGCAAATGTTTGTAAATACTATACATATAAATATGGTGGATTCCGATTATTTGCACGTGACACTGCATTAAACGAATAAATGAGGAACTTATCATAATTGAGACAGCTATTTAATCGGATTATCGGACCAATGTTATTTAGTTCTGATTATCTAGATTGCTTTGAATCCACTAACTATTAAAATTTTAAGACTAAAATACATGAATTATAACAGCGGTGTTTCGTATTATCCGAATTTTCATACAATATGTTTACGATTACGTAAATAATTAAGATACCTTATAATTTGTACATATGAACAGGTGACAATTTATTAAGTATTTTAATGTTTAGAATGTTTAGAATGAATATAAAAATGTATCCTGCACGAGTACCTCGAAAGTGTCTGTTTAATTAAATTTATTTGGAACACACAATTTTGTATGGCTTTTCTAAGTTAATTCAGTATCGCTAAACTTTCGTTTTAAAGACGTTTTAATAGCTTGAACAAAATTCAAGGCTTATCCCTTAATTTTGCAAGGATTCTCCAAACGCTAGCACAATATTTTTTCCAAAGAGTCTGACAAATTGTCTAGACATTTGGGAAAAAAGTTTTTTTGGTTTTTTTTTTTATGCACATGATAAACTGGTGAATCACAAAAAGGGATAAAAATTCCCGATGCATTGTAAAGCACTCAGCAATTAATTTTCGTGGATGTTTAGTAATTATTATTAGTAAAATTTTTTTTTTTAATAATTTACATGATTTTACACCTTATAACATGTGCAGCACGAGTGATGCTATTTCGGAAATATCGCACTGGGACATGTGGAGATGAGAATGATATATATGGACCTTAAAAATTATACATTTGCAACCATCCATATTCAAGAATCTGGCAACATCGTTGCCTTTCAAATTATTTGGATAAAAATTCTTTTTAGTATATACTGTATAAGTATTAGCCCGATTTACAACCTGATACATGCATGTTTTTGTATTCTCAATCGTTGATTCCATATTAAATCTCAGTTTATTTTGATGCAAATTGAAACAAACTTAAATATCAACGTTATCAAAACATTCCCTGCGTAATCGTTCATTAACAGATGTTGCCCTAATTAAGTCACACCAATCAAAGGTCCATAATGCATCAGCTAAATTGTAGTTAGATATGAAGTAGGGCATTTCGGGATTCTGGTGGTTTCCAGGCTGCATTATAAGACAATTACAGACTAACAGCAGGTTAGCGAGCCCAAACTACAGTAGATTCGTCCTTTGCAAGAATCACAGATGGCGCGTGGCTCGAAAATGCATTTAATGAATCTGGTTTCATGCATGGGTAAATCTGGCGTTTTCCAGAGGTTTTATGCCAAGGGTCGGTCATTAAGTTGAGGATAGCGACTCAATTCATTTTTCATTAGCCACACTTTCAATTTGACAAGGATATAACATCGTAAATTGGGATTAGATTTAGCCAGGTACATTATGATGTCATATTGTTGACCCTTATATTCAACTATTGACGATTCGATATAACCAGCAAGCATGTGGAACATGTTTGTGTTTATTTAACAACGCCCACGAGTATAGACTATATGGAAATGAAAAATAAATACCCGATTTGTACTGTAAACATTAACTAGTACTTATTCACGCAAGGATACGTGCATATTAATTATGTGATACATCAAATTACACGTTAACAACAATTGAAACATATATATGAATCAATGTGCATGCCTGCGGGACATGAATGCTTTGGAACGTAAATCACGTGGGTGTTTTTTAAAGATTTTTAAGTATTATTATCGTAATACCATACTTGGATTTTTGACATCTCGGAAAAATCGGGAAATGTGCTGGGAATTTATGAACACTAGTTAATACTGGGAATTTCTTGTCGAGATCGGGAAATTTCGGTTATTTGGAAAATTCCGATATAATTTTTTTTTTAATTTCCAACTCTCTAGAAAATTTTTCGAGCTATTTGGAAATTTACTGTGAAATTAATCGTGGGGAGGGTGTTTGGAAATTCATAGCCAGAGCCTTGAAATCCTTGGATTTTCTTCCAGAAAATGGACTGAACACCCTATAATAGGCCTTATAAGACTTCACGATATGTATTCACAGTGTAACAATGCAAACTTTAAAATAAATTGTTTTGGAATTATGAACTTAATTGCGACAGATTTTTTGAAATTGTTAAAAGAAAATTAAATATGAAATTGACGTTGTAAGCCAAAACGGATGTTTGTTATTTTGGACATATAGTATTATTTGGTCAAGTTAAACTGAAGATAATCCAGGAACACTGTCATCCATCGGTACGCAATATCGTCACCGTTTAATAAATCCCAACAGCAGTCAATCTGACAAAATGTTTGCAAATTTCAGAGTAGTTTTCGATAAAAAAAACATGGTGCAGCAATCTGTTTTCCTATTGGAGGGGCGAGGCAAACAGAAATTTGCAGGAAAACTTTCGTCATTTCGAGAACCCATGTGCAATGAAACCATATTCGTACACTGTTGACATTTCATGTTTCTCATGTTTACAGGTGGTGATTTGTTGTGGTGTGGAAGTATAGACACTCACAAAACAGTTCGATTTGAACAAAACACATGAGAAAAAATTCCTGCAAAAGAAACACATGCACAACATGAAACATGACCATGTGAATATAGATTAGAACAAATTCTTAGTAAACGTCAATTAATTATGTCGATTACGTCCACATGACGTCATTCATTTTTGTTGATGTGGCACAGCTGACAGGATTTTAACGAGGCGGTGGTCTGAATGTTTGGATTCTTGGATTGCTGGTGAAGCACTTTAATAACACCAGTCTTGGAACCATATCTAAATATCTTAAGATTTAAGAGTTTTATGCATCAGAGCATTTGAAAATTCAAATTAATGCAAAGTATATCCACACGGCCGCAATATCAAAAATAACCTGAACTTTCTGATATGGAAACCTTCTAAAACATATGCAGGTCAATTAATACTGCAGACATGTAACAAGTCCATGACTCCAGCTACTTCACAAAGATGCTTGCGTGCAACTATTTTACAGCATTTGTCCTTGAATTTTCCAGGAGCCGTTGCATGTTCAATGTAAAAAGAAATTGCTCTTCAATGGGCAATATCAAATGAATGGCTAGATCATATGTAACAGAGGTTATGGCACAATAAAAAAATACAACTGTGTGACAGCTGGCAAGCCTAAGATATCAGCAATGAGCCAACAAATTCTGGAGCTGCTGACAGGCCATTAACTGGAATCAGCTAGGTTGTGCACCAATTTCATGATGTTCTATCATCTGATGAGGTGTATGCGTATGATGAAGGATGCCACGGGTAACGGAAGGGTCATGTGAAAGGGACGATTAAAATTACTCATTCCTCGACACTTGTGCTTAAATGATGTATACCTTGTAAAGCTTTTCACATAATGGTGAAGCCACCCACAAGGCGTTTATATCAATTGAGTGTGCAAGTCATCAACCCTTGCCTTTAATCATGTCGTATACAGTAATTTGCCATTATATATATAGTAATATACCATTATGTGAAAAGCTTTACAAGGTATGCATCATTTAAGCACATGCTGTTCAGTAAATCCTCGACTAAAGCGGATTTGTAGAGTATTTATACACGGATGTGGCAATTTAGACCATAGATTATTAGGGCAACTTTAAGTATGATTTGTTCCTATGGTAAATTCGGCTAGGTTCGAATATATCCTGATAAAGGTAATTAGGTGACTATCTGTATATCAAAAATATATCACAGGCTTTGTTGGACTTTTTAGGCAACTCCTCCATTGCCACGATTTTTGTAAATTCTTTCGGATTTGTAATTCAAAAACTTACAGCACACAATTCATTATACACTAACATTCAATCCTTAGTTCAGAGCAGTAAAGCATATCAGAAGCATTGTATTCATTAAATAACAAGTCTGTGTTTATAAAATGTTAACTATGTATCCACCAATATATTAATTAACTCCAAAATTTCTACCAAAGAGATTTTATTGACGATATCATGTTTTAACAGGTTTTACTCATTTGCTATGTACCTAAATTTTGTTGCTTGTTGCTTCAAAAAAAAATAGCATTTGTAGCCTTATACATAACGTAATAAGGCTTCCCTATTCGTGTGTCCCATGCAAAAATACATTCATATTAATTTTTCCGAGATTTTCTCGTTCGAATAGCAGACACGTGATTTTTTTATATACATATACTTGAGAAGTTGACAGACACCCTGACCAACCCTTTTTCGTGGGGCGATTCGTGGCAAATGTTTGCCACACCCCTAGTCCAGCTACGAAACAAAGAAGGGGTGTGACCTAACCTGTGTTGTGGGTAACCCTTAAAGAGACACCTAAGAGTCGTGAGAAGTGAATAGTGGACCACATTCCTATAATACCAACGTAATAGTTCCCATGCATGCGATGGGGTGTGATAACTTTAAAAGTCGCGTAGGTTTATCACAAATTAATCGAAGTTATCATTCCCATATTGTTAAATAGTGAACATTTTTATTTTCAATGCATTTTCAATGGTTGCATGTCTTTGCTGGACTACATGGATTTACAAGTAATGAAAGTTTTTGGAAATGCACAGCTGTAATCTTCTGAATTTCCCTTAGAACAACAAGTTCATTATTTAGTAGCAACTAATTATTCCTTGACGCAATGTTGAATACATTGTAAAAAAATTTTGAAGTTTGATGAGTTTTTTAGTTGGTAACATGTCAGTGCTCAGCGCCTAACGAATTACCCTGTCAAAAGCATACGTCGAAAGTGTCATTATATATTGCGGCTATTGGTATTTGGTGGACAAAAATTGAAAATCGGATAACAAAACTGGATTCATGTCATCATCGGCGTCTGTCAATCCGCTATGACTTCACACCCTGTGAATCTGTAGGGCAGACAAGGGGGTTCAGACAGTATTTTTTTTTTTTTTCGCTTTTCGATAAACAAAACCAAATTCGGTGTAAAAAAAATTGATATACGCCAACGAAAACCGATTTCTGTTGATTTTTCCCACGCTGATGTTATTAGCAATGAGACACCGCCAGGGTACAAATCGCACGCAATCCACGTATAGTTACGCCATCGCAACACTTGCATTCGAAATCAGTTAATTTTGATAAAAAAACGTCCTGTTTGACTTTACTTTTTTATCATAATTTTTCTTGGTCTATGCAAATAACGACGAAAACGCCCCTGTTCACTGCTTGCCAATTTTTCAATGTTTAAAATCGCTATAGGTCATGTATTAAAATATCATGCACTTTGCTTTGACATCGTATTCAATCTTGAGCTAATATTTGTGGCGCAAATTAACCCGTATCGTGGCGGATAAAACCCAGGGCCTCCGTCACGTAATCTTTAGGGACCACCCATACAACCGCTATCTGAAAGCAGCAAAAAAACATTTGTTTTCTTGATTTTGTTGCAATCCTTTCGAAATCATGGGATTCTCGATCGTATAACCTTCGCAATTTCTACGACCAGCTGCACGTGAAATGTATAAAAAGTGATGAGCTTGTTTTTAACAAGTCCATAACATATTCAACCAGTTAAAAGTCTGAAATCACGCAACATAAAACTACTGTATACATAGTTTAAAAAAAGTTAATCATCAATCAATTCACAGCTGTTATGCCAACTATCACCACAAATCGTTGGCGCTATCTAGATATATTTTCTTATTTTGGTTTTCAACATAATTTCAAATCAATATACACCCATACCTCGATATACGGCCGCTCTTTATACGGCCTTTCGCTATAACGGCCTTTTTAAATTATGGCACGTT
>JAQGBW010001981.1:0-22100 GCA_034698625.1 Julus scanicus
GTCAATCCAAACTAGGTCGTCGGCATGGCGACCTTCGGCCCTAGGGGCATGCAGGCGGTGCATCCCAAATGCCAACATAAATCAACATTAATACGTTTGTGATTCTTCTTAACGCCATATTCACTAAAACTTTGCACTTATTTGGTAGCCCACAGGGTTTTGGCCCGTTCGTAAATCGAAACAATATGTGGTGTTCGTAAATCGAGATTCCAATGTACATTACTTATTTTAAACATTATTTTTAGTTTATGCCTGTTTCACCATTTATTGCGTTTATATTTTGGATTGCTCACCTTCATAAGAAGCATAAAAAGTAAAACTAATTAACGTTTCATTTGCATACAATGAACAATAGCCGGATTTCATGTGGGTGATGAACATTTCGACTACACCGTGTCTAAGATATAGTGTTTGAATTGATGTAAATGAAATCCAGCAAGTAATGCGTTATATAATATACTAAATATAGCATTGCATTACAGCATGCATAACATTCATCATGCTAATAACAAAGAAAAACTTCGCTATAAAGAAGATTGGAACTATCGCTAAATCTAAAGTGGTTACCGATATATTCATTTTCTCGGCAGTTTTTCAACTTCGCATTCACGTCAATAAAGTATAGGCATTTTTTTTTTCTCCATTCAGGCGCGTATAACGCGTGTTCATGTACAGTGTATCCCGCGTATATGGAAAAGCATTAAGTAAATAATAATTGCTTATAGGCGCGTAACCATGGTAATCAATACCCCAATCAATTGAATTCACATTAAGCTCAAGCACGTCCCCTATACGTTATTCTGTAAGTTGATATAAAAATTTTACTTTTAAGGTAAGTGCGACTAACTTGATTACTTATCAAGAGGTTCGCCTTTAAACAGGCCCTTTTTATCCAAAGATCTTTTTCACAATAGCTGTATATGATTAGATGGTAAACACGTACCTATTTTTTTCCGTTATTTAGAAGATAAAAGAAAACGACAATTGTGCGTGCATATATGCCATTTACGCAAGGATGAACGCGTTACCATAATAGAACTTTACTTAAAATTAATTAATTCTACTTTTTAATCAAAATCCATAAATACATTAAAAGAAGCCGCTTTCCCTAGCTTGTAATCCCATCCCACACACCCAGTCCTTGGTATAGCATTGCTGCAGTTGAAGATTGGAATAAAAGGACAGGGCCATGTTGGGAATGCAATGCCAACGGTTCATACGCCACTAGGTGGAGCTGAACGATAATAATGCTACCCTTTACATACTGCAAAAGTACTATTTTTCGCTAATTCGTGAGATAACCGCAAGTGCGCTTTAGAAACCCTCTGTAAGCAGCGTTGTCATCCTTGAATTTTTAAAATGCCTATCGTGAGGTGAGGTCAGGCCTATTTATACACGGCCATCCTCGATGGGAAGCCTGCGAAGTCTCAAAATCATGTTTTATGGTTCCAAAACCAAGTGTGTGCCACGAGGCTACTCGGATAATTCGTATCTCTGGATAGCATCAACGTTCTGAACATGCTCGCCAGTTTTCCACTTAATACTTTGGATCGATGGTCTTATTGGTAGATAAACCTATACTTTCGCTTATTTAACCCGCATCATAGGGCGCCTCACAATACCGATTTTGTTTTCACAAACGAATAAACATGCACAAGCCCTCCGGAAGATTCGGTGAAATTAACACTAATTTGGATGATTGTGAGTGCTCGGGAGGAATGTTGCATTCCAACTTAAAGCTTAATTAATGAGTTAATAGAAAAAAGATCGCCGTTTTCTGAAGGATATGAGAAAATCAAAACGGTCATCAAGTCTTAGCTTTTCGAAAATTTAACTTCTGATATAAACAACACATCCACGAGCCATGGATCTTCTTTTATATTCAAGTTGCTCCAACATACAGGGTTAAAAAAATTGAATGTTTTTCTCTCAAGAACAATGCTAATCACATTGTTGGTCACTAGTAAAATAAAATTGTTATAGTTTCAATAAAATTACGCGATAGTAGCCGGAAATAACTTCTCATGTACCTATAGTGCCCACTGTGTTTTCTTTACACTTGTACAGCTAGGCAAAAAGACACGTCATGAGCCGCTCGAACCATTTTTGTACGATGCATCATATGATAAGTTTGTTACCATGGTGGCGCAGTGAAGCGTAAAGAAAAAAATATGAATAAACTGAAAAATTAAAAACTATTCTGACACATCTACACACAATTTCACGTTGATAGGATAAAACCGACTGCGTATTTGCATAAATAAAACAGTCGAAAAAGCACAAAGTTTGTGTAACAATTGTCTAAATTTAATAAAAACTTGAGAATAACATAACGAGCAATTTTTTTACTAGGAAAATGTGAAGAAGCATGGGAAAACTTATGCTGAAATTTGTGTATTCTATTACAATGCATTTAGAATGTGATTCGAAAACAAATTGGAAAAACTGGTTTAAAACATGTGTATTTTCTTTAAAATTCTAAGTATAATTGGACACTGTCTATTACACAAAGAGTAAAAAATGTTTGCGGTAGTGATTCTGAGAAAAATAAATTGGGTAATTTGATATATTATTTTAGTAAGAAATTGGTCTGTAGAAACATTAGGCATAGCATCGCCAAACGGTAAATTACGTGCAGAGATTTGATTTAATTCCCAGAATCAATCGTCAACCCATTAGCTCACCGGCTAAAATATTGCTCTTCTTAAAAGCATTCGCTGAAATCCACAAAAAAAAAGTCAGTTGGAGGAACCACCTTTTCACATAAACGTCAATTCAACTTTCCATGAAATGATGGAATTTCTAGGAAATGTAACGTTCACATAACGCCCGCAACCAACTTCTTTAAATGTATGTAGTTCGAAGATTACAAATTGCGCGCGTGCATGCAATTTGACATCAGTGACATATCTATTTCCCCCCATATTTAAAACGTACCTAACGTCTTCGTACATGTTCTGTATACATATGCAGAAATTCAATTTCAACATTTTCAACGTCCCATCGCTTTACTTGTCTGATAACGGTATTTATCTCTTATGGGAGTTCCGCACATCTACTGTATTAGTGAGATGGAAAACTCAATCCTGATAAAATTAATATAATTGAATCCCAATATTAAAGTAATTAACGTATCTATGTAACGCCTGTTTTATCCTCAACGTAATTTGTCTTCCTTTGAATGTCTTTACCCAGCTTAGATAATTTTGTCACGCTTACTATACTCTTCATACTACAAAACTACCTAAATTAGAAATAATAAACAGGATTCCAGATTAAATTTGGCGTTATTTGGAAACGAAGGCCTACGAATCGCTTTAATCTCGCTTTGAAACAATCTCTTGAACATTTTTTTTTGGACAGAAACAGAATTATACTTTATCTCGCCCTGTATTTAGAAGCAGTATAGGCGCATAAGTGCTCGATTTCGAATCAGTCATCGATATAAAAAATATTGATCGCATCCCTTTTATTTTTTAATTTAGGCGTTAGGAGTCATTATTGGAAAATCAAGGATGAGCACATCATCACACACGCCATTCAACGCCACGATGCGAATGTGATATATATATATATATATATATATTCTTTATTAATAAACCGCGATGCTCTCTATAGAAAGATTACGTAGCATGAATAAGGAGAGAATTTGCCAAATAAAAGTCATATAAAATTGTGATTCAGAAGCTGGTATAAAAGTTAATAAGCAGTGCTTTGGTGCGCACAATTCGATTGCATTATGGGAATTAAGGCATTACGACCTCGTACGTTTCATTATTTATATAAAAATAAAATGTCATATACTAGCTAATTTAGGTTGAGCGCTTTGCAGAGGCGTCATTTGCTACGACCCAGCAATTTCAAACTGAACTATAGGAATAATAGGAAAGTCACGGTTCAAATATTTTATTTAGAAATTAAACATTTAAAGTAAATTCCTCGGCGATTTGTTTTCCGGAGAAAACAACATTCATAGTTTTAGCCTCACAAACGTAACAAATTTTTATATTTACTATATAAATATATAAGGAATATTATATAAGAGCGATAAGGATCTAAATATCCTAGCACAGCTTACGTTATCCATGAATTTTAAACTTCAAAACTTATTGGGATAGAAAAACTAGAATAAAATACAGAGGAATGAAAGTACTCGTGCAGTTATTGCTGCAGAGTATGAATTGAAGGGCTTATTGCAACAATGTGATAAGCCACATGCACTTTTCAAATTGTTCAGGAGAGCGATTTTTAAAAACGGGATAGAAGCCTATCAGTATCAGTAGAGTATTGCATAGTTGCAGCTGATGTTAAAAACCTTATATACTAATGTTTAATGATAATTTTTGCCCGTAGAATTTTTGGTAAACTGAAACTGCAGGAACATGATAAGCCACAAATTATTTTATGCGTAACTTACTGAGCTTGAAGGAGACGATTCCTCTTATTCTTTGTATCCACATCCTGGTCTGTATCATTTTCAAATTCACTTAAACTATCATTATTCTCACGTAATATATCCCTAAAATCAAAATTTTCGCTTGTGATGTAATATGTTGTTATTATTACACGCTAGACGTCGCCATATTTTGCTTGTGGCTTATCACGTTTTTAGTAAAAAAAACTGATTTTCATGTGGGCAACAAGATGATTATTTGTATTGTAATTTAATCTAGAAGAAATTTAAGAAGGTAATCAACCAAATAGCTAGAATTAGTACTGGAGAATAGCTTAATGTAAAAATGTCATTTTTGGAAAAAGTGTGGCTATCTATCACATTGTTGCAATAAGCCCTTCATTTCTATAATGTGGGGCAGTTGCAGTCAATGTAATGACACTATTCGATCGAGATACATCCGTAAGAGTTAATGATGCAATTAGATAAAAATGTTCCAGCATTTTACCCTTTTCAGTAATTGAATACATTTTTATCCAGTTTCCTACAAAACCACCCATTAGACGACACCCTCTGAGTGCAGTTCAATGTGATAAATGACATCGTTTTAAAGGCGAGATATTTCTCGGTTTCCAAGGCGCTTGGAAGCAACGTACGTCACAGGAGCGACAATGCCGTAAACAAACAAAAACTGAAACAACGATATCGGTTGCGTGCATGCGAGAAACGTGTTTACCAGCAAATAAAATTAAAGGCGAGTAATTGGAACGGGGGTGGGTGGATTTACGACTGCCATTTTTCAATGGATGGAGGCCAACAAAATTCAGGGTTTAAACCCAATTTGGACGGAAAGAGCGAGAAAACGCTCCGAGTGAGTTATAATCGCGTTTTCCATCCTTAGTTTAATACCTCAATGCGCAGGTGATATCCCTTCCCCGAAATGTTTTCTGCACTCAAGACGAAAAACAAGTTCTTTTTTTACTCACTTCCTGCATGGCTAATGACTCGAGTAGGGCAGGAGCAGGCCCACTCATCAGCATGCAATCCCGTTAACAGTCGACATTGATCCCCAAATAAGGACATTCTATGCCTGCGATTTCAGTGGCTACGGCAAGCCAAATGGGGAAAACGTAGCGCATTAATTGCCCTTGTTTAAAACCTCAGTCTCTTAGTTCAATCTGTAATTACATTACCATGATTTAATGCATCCATGTATTACAGTAGTGCGTCCTGTATGAAAATGAATAGAAATTGCCCATAATAAACTTCAAACTTGAACGTGAATGCACGTATACTATAGATCAGTGCTTCTTAATGTGTGTGTGTGTGTGTTTGTGTGCCGTGGGCCCCTTTCCCAGTTAAGTGATCCAATGTGCTTCTTTACAGGATGGTAATGAAAATCAATTATACCGAATCAATTGTTATTAAATATCCAAATTAAAGTCTGCAACGTCTCTCATCTTCTTAAAACTACAACATACAGTATCTATGTTTCCATAGTTAAAGATGCTTGCTTGTACATAGCTGCGTGGTGCACTAAACCACAGTTATTATAAACAGTATGGAATCAACTGATGCAATTAAGCGCCGGTTATGCAGTATACTTGCGCTTGGCCCATAACGATCGATCATTATTCAAATAAATAAACAATTTAAAGAACAATAAAGAGAAAGTTAATGTAAAAAAAACCAAGTGATGCGAGAGAGTATACCTCATGTTTTCTTGCATGGGCGTTTGCAACGCCCATGCAAGATGGCGATTATTCCAGTGTTTTTTTTTACCAAAAGTTTAATAAAAACAATAAGCGGACTTTAGGTTCGATTGTTGGCCAAACACTCGAACTTTCCGACATTTCAATTCCTTTAAAAAACCGAATTACGTTATCTTTAAAGAAGGGTTGACTGTTGCAAATCGGGAAATTTCACGAAATACACGGCAACCATCGATTTTCGCGAATAAAAGAAGAAGAAAAACATCGCGCATTTTCGCTCGATATATCAAAACAATTCCCGGGTAAAAATATCTTCTCGATATCGCTGCTGGGCATTTTTTTTTCTCCAAACATTTACGTAAAGGAGAGAAAACACGAAATAGGTCTGCATGCATGTGTTATTCATGATCATGACCAAGGGCCGGTCATTGTCTCCTGTACTAACTGATCACGTGACTACTACACGGGTGGTCACCGAATTTATATAGAAAGATTCGTGTTTACATAGTACATACGAAAAAAAAACTTACTATAAATCATAATATTCATCTTGGTGACAGCCTGTCAATATTTTGTTAAGTCTTTTGAAAAAATATTGCCTGAAAAGTTAACCTGACTTTCGATGATCAAAGTATATAAGTAACATATTTACTTGACCTAATTTAATGTGAAAAATATCAGGGGGACAAAGTAATATTTCAAATTCATGTTTTAAAGAAACATCCTTGATGTCCGCACCTATTTTATTGTCAGCCAATGCTGATTTTGGTCCTGTTAAACTAAGTCATCCTCAAAAGTATGAGGATATTGTTGTTGAGGATCATTTTTCAGGAAAACAACCTTGTCCACGATGACGTATAGGGCAATTACTTTATTAAAAGAAAGGGACTTGAGGTGTTGTTTTACACGCATCATCTTTCTTGAGAAAGGATCTCGTTTGAGAACAGACAAAAACGGTTGTTGCAGAGTCGGTTTCATGCATGCAATTTAGTGATTGCAATTTATTTTGAGACGATTCGACTTAGCAACGAATTTAAACATCTAGATTAAACTTTGGGAAGATGGGGAAAATAGAAGACATATATGTTTTCAGTGATTTTTAATGCCTCGTCAATCAGTCCAAGTTCATTAATAACCGATACCTAATTACCACATACTATTACTTGGAATTTGACATTGGCAAGCGCGTCTGCGTCGTAAATACCAATTCGGAGTAAAAAAATAAAAAAGGTATGAATAGCTTGTGACGTGAATAAATGAGATTGACGCAACTAGAGATTTTCAACGAACGACCAATCAGTTGTGTTTAATGTTTAATTTACGACTGCATTTGAAAATATACACCGATACGAACAACGAACACTCTTTGCACTGGTTCTTCCACTCCAAACTTCATGAGCAGAAGTTTGAATCGAATTTCATATGTCATATAACTATATGAAGCGCCCTTGGCCTTCGCACAAATGGTTGGTAGTTATTGTGGATGGCGGTTCTAAAGCTTATAGCTTACAAACCGTCGTGGCCAACAATTCTATTTCATGTCCGCGCCCCATTTCCACGCATACATACTTAATCCAGGCTAATTCGAGGCGATTATTGCATGCCGCTAATCGAATTTCAACACTCGGTGAGCACTTAAAAAGGCATCTGGTCAAGAGCATCCGCGCACCTACTTTGCGTTACTGTTACGACGCACGCCTCGACCTAACGTTATAACGATGCTGATGCAAATTAAGCAAAATTCAAACAACGCATACGATCTCTTGGGCAGAATGCAAAAATACATACGGCATGCTGTATAGCAAATATATGCATGTGTAATTTATTATCCCCAAGTTAAATAATTCGTTCCTCCTGCAGATGTCGTTTCATAAAATAAATGTCCCCGTTTATTAAAAGCATTAAATGTAAAAATAACTCAAGTGATGTTCCATTTCATGTTCCATGGTGAATTATTTCTGCACCAGCTTTTTTATCAATGCTGGTATTTGTTTTATTGCCATTCCTGCTGGAATGCTGGAATGATAAGATATATAGTTATGGAATTCTTTAAATCCTATCCCAAAGATGCCATCAAGTTGGCATCGTCTCTAGCATATGCTATTGAACAGGTATGAAACTAAAGCAAAGATTCCATTTCTGTAATAGTTACGCAAGAATTAATAAACCTGCTACGGAGTCCCTTGTCTGTCCTCCCAATGTCAACATTCCCATGTACGTTTTTCTTGTTATAGTCTTCGATACGAATCATTGGCGAGAAAAACATGAATGACGAATCAGGCATTAAATTGCGATTAAGAATACGAAATCCCTTAAGTGCCATTCAACAGGTGTCAAGCTGAACAGAACATGGCAATGAGTGTAATTATATCCATCCATCATCTTTTTTTTTTTTTTGCAAATTACGGCGCGGAAGGGGATAAATGAAATAAATGCCGCGGAAAGTAATTGGCCTTTTAATGCCTCGAGTATCATCATATTTCACGGGGAGATTTTATATAAAAACGTAATTACCTCGTCATTTACACCCGTATATGGGAAGCAATGAGGGGATTGTCTACCTGTACCGTCAACGGACTTTACAGATGAAGTCAGTACATAATGCGTATTTAAGGGCGAATTTTATACATGGCATCCATCATTCAAATTCGCGGCCCAACAATGGGATCATTATGGCTTTCAGCGGCTCTACATCGGAAAATGTTGCATTTTGGTTGTCAACATTCATTTTCTTATAAAATCGTACGCCAACTTTGCACTCAACGTTATCATTTTGATTGATCGATTGCTAGGTGGAAAGGAGGGGGGTGCATTAAATGCAAGCGTATCTGCTCCGATGAAAATATCTCACATCGATCCGGGCGGGTTCAACGTATGCCTAACGCATTATTATAAAGATATGCCGCCTAAGTTCTCCATGGTTCTATTGTCGGCTGAACTTTATACGACATGTTTACTAACCACGTTATTGACATAGGCAAGCATATACGATGAATAAGTACAACCGATAAATCTTCAGCTGGATCGACTTAAGCTAGCTAGAAGCTAGAAATGAAATCGTCATATTGTTCATTCTTGAAACTCCAAGAAAAGAATTATAACTAGAGAAAAGCTCATCGAAGCAAATCTCTGATGCCCTTGTAAAAATTTCAAGTGGTTAAGATAAAGGAAGCGTTCGATTTTGTCGTCTGTAGAGGCTTCGATATATATAGTACTGTATTATCAAGATGAAATCCTGCCCAATGTCGCCACACACACAGGAACTAACTTTTTTGTAGCCGCGTCCTGTATATTTGCCTGTATAGGGAATTCTAGCGTGGAGACGAGTGCGCTATTTGACAATAGAAATACATATGCATACGAAACTTAAAACACATTGTTCGTTTATTGGCTATGCCAGTGAAAAGTGCAAGGATGAGATAATTTTATTTTTTTAATTTCCGCTACCAAAATAAAAAATAACAGATATAAGCCTGAGTCTTTGCTCCGATTCCTAAGAGGCATTTTAACGTATGATTGCCTCTCATTGCAATTGTTATCTCAAAACAAAAGTTACTTACTCAGCAGATGTCGTTTACTATGTTCTATATTATTTTAATCTATAGAAGCATATGTGTGTATACGGTATAATGAAACTTAAACGTCAAATTACTCCGTAATTGAAACGAAAGATTTTAAAAAAATATTTCTAACAGAAGGAGGATTTGTAGAAAAACAAAATACACATTACGTTGAGAAGACAAAGCATACATGTATGTATTTATTCATTCAAAACAGTGATTTTTCAAAGTGTAGACAACTGCAGGCTGTTAATGATCCTTTAAAACAAGTTCATATTCGTAAATCAAAACTGGGATTTGCTATGATTCATGGCAATGCAAATTTGTAAGATGTGATCAGAATTGTTGACGCATTCATGCACACTAGACAATTTCGAACGATTACATTTGGCGACACATTGCTTGTAACGTTTATTGCTTTTTTGAGGTTATGGAAGTTTTATTGTGATAACTGGAGCTTTGCACGCATGTAGCAGCATGCAGTATTTGGGATGTAATTATTCGATAAGAAAATCAGTAAAAGAATAAGTACCTGGCTCAGCTAGTAATGGGTTGAGAAGGATCCGCATACATACAATAAGGCATTAATAATATTACCTCAAAAGTTGTTTCCCCCTAAAAGGCGGCAATTTCTACGAACATGTGAATATGTTGTGTTTGCCGACATACAGGGGCAGCCAATGGCGCTAGTTCTACTACATGCAGAATTTTAATTAGGATATTTTAAAAATGTTTATGGAATTTTAAGCTTGAAAGAAACACTTTATGCTCTTTCTATGCACGAAATGTTAATAATAATAAAAATAATAACAGTACTATTGTTCACCAAGTTATTCTGTTAGCCTGATTTTTTCTTTATATCGTCGAGAAAAAGCGAAAATCTCTTCATCTAAATAACGAAATGTGTGTCTCGTCAATTTTATCACTATTTTATGTCCCGTGAAGGTGGTTGAAAAACACAGCACTCACTTAACACTTCATCCTACACCGTATTTTAATTGCACACGTTTATCTAACGTGTAAGCAACGCATAAATCTGGCAACAATACGATCCCCTGGTGGTCGATCCTTTACTCTCATATAACTTAAGCTCGGCTTACCCTAATCACACTCGTAAATTGGCAACTATAAGCCTACTTTAACTTATCATATCCTGCCAAGAACGTTAATCGTGGAACCCTTCAAAACAAGTCCCGGATCTTAATTTCCGACGGAATCGAAATCCCACATGTCAGTATGACGTCCAACTCATAAGAACCCCTTACTTCCCATAAACACGACACAATTACTGAGTGTAAAACACAAACGCTAACCACCAAAAGGCGATGTACAAAAGAAAACTGCCGGTTACCAACAGAAAGCTTACTGCCAGCTTTCAAATTAATGGATATGGTTTTATCCTGAATTTACTATCAAAATGTCAGCTTAAAAATATGTTTTGAATAATTCAATACGATGTTATCTTGATTATTCCTTGCATTACTGTGCACCATAATGCGCACAAAACTGCCATCAGCGGCACCTATTGTTTGCAATTACGCTCATAGCTACTAATTGCATGTGGTGTGGTATGGCATGTTTATTCGTACTTGCATGCAAACAATCATGTCACTTCAAACGTATTTAAAAAGGATTATATAGATTTTTGAATCCAGTTTTGAACCGGCCATAAACAAGTACAGTATTTATAAAAAGTGGGTTCCGCCGATTGGAAACCCAGCAACGTACCAACCACCTTTCGAGTACACCTAATAAGTGTGCACTTGAAATGGATTAATCAGAGGAGCCGGACATTTTCGAGAGGCACTTCATGGACAGCCCCCGCTGTCATGCTGCCAATTTCGAGTTTCATTTTAATCACGCCAAATGGCAGAATAATCAAAGTGGCTTGCCATACACTCCCCCTCTTACCCATACGTTTTGCTCGTCGTGTTGTATTTTCATTAAATTGTCAATCCTAATTTGCACTTTTCGAGATAAATAGGCGCCAATGCATAATCGCAATAACCAAATAACGTTTCACGTAATCAAAATTCGATTTGGGATCACGGACCGACCCATATGTTTTATCATTCTGCTTTTATACTAAAGCGGGAATAGTACGAAAAACAAATTCTTGGTTATACGTTATATCAAGTCGTGAATCAAACATGATGGTTTACGATTGTGTTAATTGCATATGCATGTACAATGGCTGGCACAATCCTGTTTATAATATGGATCATGATGTTTTCTTGAAACAAGTTTCCACGTGAAATTCTTAACAGTGCTTCACTGAAATTAGTGCTGTTAAAACAATCGAAATGTATACACACATTTCTGCATCATACAATATCATTTTAACCTTTGTTTTGAATCCAAGTTTACATTAAGCCAGTTCGAGCCAATTTTTCAGGCAAGTTTACAGGAAATATATCACATTTCGGAAACAATAAACATACTGGTGTTAAGAGATAAAAATGCTGCTTAAAGCCAAGCCGTCGTGCTGTTTAGAGCAACATGACGGTTTGGGTAGTGTCTATATTATATCCACACACAGACGCTGCTTAAACGTGTTCAATTTTTAACGCAGACTCCTGTTATGGACCCAATTTATCTTACTGCGATGAACCGCGTTTTGCACAAATATACATAAGGTCAGCTTTTATTAATTTTCATATCGGTTGTTTATTTATGGGAAATAGACAACAAACAGCTAGCCTCGCGATCGAAAGAAACGTGTGAAAAATAATTTATCATGGAAGGTTTACATAGTTTGATCGTTGATCAAAATATTTCCAAATCTCAAAAGCAGTCTACATCATTCAAGTTATCAGAATTTCTTAAAATTAAATCCAAGACAATCTCCGGAAGTTGGTTTTTGTACAAAGTGTACAGCAAACAGCAACAAAAAAAAACAATGAAAGCGTGCCATGGGTGGGAAATGACCACGTGAACGCTGGCGATCGGCCATAAATTATCCCTTAATTGAATGACTCGGGGACATTTCTCTTTTATCTCCATCCATTAATCAATTTGGACTAACTTCGCGAAGGACAAAAACAGGCCCTATTTATACAAGTTCTACATAAATAAAGATAGGACAGTCCGCTCGTCTGACCCCACCACCGTGCCCTTAAACCACGTGATGAAAGATTCCAATGAGCATGTGCGGGTGAGAGAGAGAAAATCCAGACTATGGCGCATGTAACTATGCTGGACACGTTTTTTTGTATCGTCAAGAGATTGGTACAAAAGTTTACTCATGTTGAATTTTCATTTTTTTTAAAGCCAATTTCACTTCACGTTCCTTTAGAAACTATAAGAAATCAATTTTCTCGAATTTCCAAACAGCACAAAGAATCGGTTTAATCGGATGATCGCTTGACCAGTTTTCAATAAAAATAAACTGTGTGATTTTTTAAAGAAGAACGGACAAAGTTTTGTATGCGATCCCCCTACTGTACACCTTTTATCATTCTAACTCTGCTTATTATCTCCACGTCTCTTTTAAATCAACATGCAAACGACGCCAGCAACAAAACTTCCGACCGATGAACAACGAATGAATTCTCATAAAATGTTTGCGCATAATGATCGCAAGTTGAACCATATGCAAACCTAGAGACCATTCGGAGCAACACACACACACTTCTGATATGGATAAAAAAATTAATCCCGCACTTTTTTAAGGAACTGGTTCATACAGACGGTTGACGAAAACATTTACCAGAATTCTTCCTAACGTATACGTAGTTGAAGAATTTCGTTTTTACTACCTAATTTAAACTAAAACTAAGGCAGGCAGCGTTTTAAGTGTCAAAATCAAAGGGAGAAAAAATGCACGGATAGGAGGATGCAAACAACACTTAAAGTGCGTCGTATATTAAAATCCATCACACAAAGTGAAGCTTCACAGACACCTTGATTAAAAATACGTAAAAATATATAAATTCACCGAGAAATGCATTAAGCTAACGAGACAATAGGCCGTAATTAATAAGATCATTAACAGTGTATATGGCTGCCGAGGCTAATTACGTTTCGCACAGTTTTAAGCTCATTTCATTAATTATTGCACAATTCTCACAGAACGCGACAAACGCGTTATAGCCGGCTTCAAAATAAGGGCGCTTTTAGATTAAACACGAATTTAAAGTACATAAAAAATGTAATTAAAGTGGGTTCAGTCATTACGAGGATTAGAAGCATATACCTGTATTTTATGGGCCTACATTCTATAATTGCGACTCGGGATTGAGTTAACCTCGTTAATCAAGCAAATATGGGATAGCTTTATTCAATAATAATTTTACATGAAACACCTTGCGATGCTTCGGAAAACATCCCAGGTAATTCTGCAAATTAAAATTTGATACAAATATTTTTGTCTTAAATAAAAGATAAATATTAAAGTGGGGCTCCCAGCTTGTATCAAAGTCTATGTATCATCCGTCATCGGGATGACGGACAAACCAGATTGATCAACCCTAAAAGCCACTTTTTTTCTCAACGGCTCCCAACGTTGTTGCGAGTTGTTGTGCGAGTGTGCTTGATATAATGGTCATCATATGTTGAGCGCTGTATAGGGCATTATACTTAAGTGAATTAATAGCGCTCCATCGGCCTTAAATGCAGTTGGGCATTATAGACCTTACTAAGCCCCGACTTACGTTGTACGTAAAGGCAGAAACCTAATTACGGGTTAAAAGGGTATTTTTTACATTAACCTAATACCCTGCGAGAAAAAAAAAAGATGCAACTCGTCAGAATGAGATAAATTTTGAGAGCCCACCAGTTTTTCAAACATGTCTCCACAACAACGTCCACTCAAATTATTTATGTTTCCTACGCATGTTGTACGAAACGAGAAAAATAATTTGAGTATCATCATGACAACGGTACAAAGAACCGTTGCTATGTTAGACTTCGAAGGGCTGATTGAGTTTCTACCATTATGCTACGTGAGAGAAGCGAATAAACTTTATTTTCGTGCAAAAAGCTTGAAATATGGCTATGCGAAAGCCATCGTAAGTACACCAAATAATTTATTCGTAGTTTTAAAACAAAATATGGATGTCTTATTGGTTTTTTTTTACATTTTACAATTTATTGTTTAATGGTTATTTAAACAGCGACATCATCAATTTAAAAACAACAAAATCAAAATGAAACATAACATCAAGATAATATGAAAACAATTCAAATGACATTTGAAGATGTTGAAAATTTGGTAGGTTCGGTATCCTAGTGGAAATAAAGTTACATACAAACAATTAGAAACATTTAAATATAAACAGTAGAATGCACCAAACTCCGATTAAACTCGAATATAACTAGCGGTAATCGAGCTAAGGTGAATTCAGCATGCAGTTTAAAATTAAGTTAAGCTAAAGGTGTCCCAAAAGTCACTTGTATACCATTTAAATATGAAATGGCTATTTCGAGGGTCAAAATCGAACTGGGAAAATTTGTTAACTTTTCAACACTGGACAATTATTTCAATATGCCGTTGCAACGTTCCAAATGTGAAAAGAAATTATAAATAGGTATGTTCATTGAAGAGCAAATTGAATTAACAAATTGTTTTTTTAGCAAAACGGTTCAAAGTCTCCATGGAAAGCACATAGAATAATTCTCCTAACAAGATCAGAAAGCTGCTGCACGGTTCATGAATCCTTCCAGGGAAATTAATGATCTCTATAAACTCTTCGTTAGACAAACGCATTTCCGAACGGTCCCTTAACAAATACATGATTCTCTATATACGTTCGTTGCCTATACAAGGATCAATCAAATCGATCGCAAAAGCTTCAGCTATACCCATGATTAAAATTAAAACAATCAGTTCAGCTGGTTTATAGGACTGAGTTGGAAACTATTCCTTTCCCACATTAACTAGAACAAATTTCACCAGTTCCGCCATGTTCCATTTTACAAATGCTCAATTTTTGATTGATTATACCGATTTTTGCTTTTGCAAATAAAAGGTGGGGATGTGTAGAATATCGAACGTGGGATCCCTTGAACGTAAGTGAATAGAACGCACGTTTGGGAAAGTATGACTAATTTTTTTTATCAATGCGGGTATAGAGTTTATTGCCTCATTAACATCGAATAGTTCCATGCTGTGTAATTAAAGTTTACTAACGAATCAGGGAAAATTTGTTCAACAGCGTTGCCATGTTTTAATTTGAAGAAGAAGGGGAGAAATTAATTAAATCACAAAAAAACATGTAATGGCTAACTACTTCCGAAAATGCTCAATAGGGAATAATAGAATATACTGCAGTGACGGCTCGTCCATAGGCACTGCGGAACTGCAGCAGCCCCAATCATTGGATATCATCGATAACATTTTATATAATGGGTCTTTTTTTCTTTAATTCTAACTAATTGAATTCATTCTTAATATATTCTTTAATTTATTGAATTAACTCTTTTGCAATCCCCCAATTATTGAAAAAAGATTTTTAAAAAAATGTATGCAACTGTGCACTTCACAGTTCCAGTGGCGCGGTGTTTTATTGTTGTGCGCATGCGCAGATAGGAACCTGCACGCCAGGCTGCAAGCGAGATCTGGTACTTTCGCTCCCGCAGTCGCGACTGGCGTGCTTCACTGCATTACTCTGCAGCGTTACTCGCAGCACCCCCACTTATTTTTTGTACGAGCCGCCACTGATATACTGTGGTCATTTTAATCCCTGAAACTGGTAACTTTTGGGACACCAGAGTAATACAACTTTTTATTACCGAAACGATCCCTATTGAAGAAGGAATCCGTGATGGGAGCCATCTAGCCCAGGAAATTTTGCAAATTCACCAATTTGCATTTTTAGCAAAATGAAACAAGAGAAAAAATAGGTTAGTATTTTTAAAATGGTTGAGTTTCAAGAACTGATTAGTATAATCACCAATTAAATCTTAGCCAGCTTGTTCTTAGTAAAATCAAGTTTTAATTAACAAATATTGCAATCGGATTTTTATTTAGCAAGTTAAGGAAAACGGATTTATAAAACACAATAAAGCTGAAATATACTTTATTTTAATCACTGATCAGTAAACCTTGATATTACTGAAACTAAGTACGGGTTATACTAATCAGGTACGTTTAAAACAATCTTAGATAACTACATATTTAGCTAAGAACCGGTTTTAATTGCAGGTGAAAACTGCTATTACAAATAACCGAAATTCAAATCAACACCCTACGAAACCAGCAGTAAATTTAATATTTAACTCTTGAATATTAATCCCTACTTAAACACTTAAGGGGCTCTCCACTAACCCCTTAAGAGTGTCTGAAAAACTAACCAATCTTATGAGAAAACTAGAAATGCATACAGCCCAACTCAGCTGTGCCCATTCTAGTTACAAAAACAGCACAGGAGGAAGCATGACTTAAGCTTTGAAGTCGTACTTAAGTTAAAATACTTAACGCAGCGCCAAAATTCATCACTTTGTGTACATAATGCAACAAACACTTCAAAATACAACATAGTCAACAACAACAAATTACATTAAAAGCCAGTGATTCTAAGAAAGGGAAGAAATTTCTGCAATAAATAACAACAATAACAACAGATTAAGCACTCAGCTCCCTATCTTTTAAATCCTAACCACTGCGCAATCATAAAGAACCCCACCTATCAGCTAAGTTGGTAGCCTCTGGGAGTAGCTGCCAACGTGTCGCGAGTGTAACGCGGTTCTCATGGGATGCCCCCACCTGATGACAAGGCTCCCCCCGTTCCCTTTAGCGCTCCGCTTATGTACTTGACCGCCAGCGGTGGTTGGTCAGAGGTCATATGTGGGCACGGGAGGAAGGCTGCCATGTAGCACAAACCTTGGAACACCAGAAATGGGGCCCATGAAGTTTAAGGGATCATGTACATTGCGTCGGTGTTGGAATGACTGTTGTATGTTCCTAACCAAAAAAATATGTGATGTGTTTGGTGCGTGCCCACAGTGCAATGGCACGCGCGAGTGCATTTGAGAAAGTTAAATTTGGGCAGAAAAAATGGGGATCAGGGAGGTTAAGAATCCGCTGCAAACTCGTAAAGATGAAAGACACATGTTAGCAAAACAAGCAATTTGAAATGGTAAACAGTGTGATTTGATTTGGCAGAAATTTTCAAAACAAAACCACGGTAGTGGCATTTTGGTTGGCATCCTTCAGTCGGTCTCCTTTGGAATGCTGAAAGGAAGAAAACCCTGACAGAGCCTGGAGATGTTCCAATTGAACATTTGAAATAGAAAATTAGCTAAGCCGGTGGAGACGACTGTGGTCATGACTAAATACCACTCTAACACTACTATCGTTAACGGGCTCTGTTTAAGGGGTGAATCACTGGCTTACAAAAATGACACTTAACAAGACAATCACAAACAATGAATAAGGACCTCACCCAGGAAAATGTTAGATTTTTAAAGTTTCTAGGCTAGAATTAACTAGAAGAATTTTCCGAAAGTATGTTTGCATTTTAATTACCATTTAACTTTTATTCAACATACCCCTTAACAAATTGTAAAAAATAAATTTTGACCCCTATATGTAAAAGGATTATTACCGGGTTCCCTTGGGAAATTTTATTCGATTTTGTACTTACTGCTTAAGATGTCTTCAACAAGACATTCCGATGAACAGGTCAACAAAGCTTCCAGAGTTTAGTTGACCACAACAGCCGACACCAGGGTGCCCCCTGAGCTGCGATCACGCTGAACACGAGACCAACCGTGTCCTAATGACGCACGTGGCTCGACTGAGGGTCAGCTTAGTAGCTGACCTCCAGCGGTAGTTCACCTACCATGGCGCACTCATAAGGAGAACGCCATACGCCCAACGCCGTACCCAAAGCAGACACACCAATGCTTGCCGAAGGGTTCAACTGCCCAGAGGTTCCTTTCGTTGCCTTAGAAGAGTGGAATGTTTGTCTGTAGAACGGAGGCATCATCTATGGAAGTAAAGAAAATAACTTTTAATAAAGCATAACAATATAATTAAGCAATTGTAAACAAGTTAAAATCGTACACCGCCTCCCCAAAATTTAAAAAAAATGCTAGGAGTTTTAGAATTAATATTGTAACTTTTTGTTAAATACTCCATTTTTATTTAGATATCTCAACATGACACCAGACATAACATACATGAATGGAGCAGCGCTCATGGTGTGGTGTTCATTTTTAAGACAAAAAACTAAAGATTTTTTCAATTGCTTATACTTGGTTGTTTGAAATGGTGGTTACTTCATGATCACCACTACCATAGGTCATATTTGACATACAATTGAATGGAAATCACATAAACCAATTATGAATATATTGCACCGAAACACAAACCACTTACTGTTTATGGATGAGCGTATTGTAACTCGATGTCTTCAATGCGCAATCCCCGATTATTTCAACATCGGAGGGTAGCCACTGGGTCCAAATTCCACTACCCATCTCTGTGAGTCAGTAAAAATCTGGGTGCCAGTCAGCCATAATAGAACGACACGGTTCCCCTTCATGCTTCATGGTGAAGGGGTGTCGTCATGGCACATCATTATACTGACGGGTACACTAGGGGTGAAAGAGACCCGAAAGACTGGGCCATCCCTGGTTACTCCTCATCGCCCGGATAAACCGAACTCAGAGGTTATGTTTGACCTGGAGGCTTCCCGAATCCAACAATCCGGGAATCTTAAGTTCGTGGTCATCAGACTCCCCCTCCCTTTGGCCACTAACAGAATGAACCCTTGTATTCTGATAGCCATGGCAATGTTGGAATAATAAGATGTACGAGTCATCTTTCTTATATATGAGGTTGGGGACTGCCACATCATCCTATGGGCCTAAAGGAGTAAATATGAAAAAGTCATTAAGTTAAAGGATTCCAACCAATATTGTAGGTGAGTTTGAAGGAAATATTCATGTAGAAAGTATTAGGCTGAATTAATATTATATTAAATTACTTTATTCGACTTTATTGATTGCATATATATGTAATACATTTTAGCAGGCATGCAACCTATATTCTGCGATCTCTTAATTAGCACGCTATCATAACATTAGCCAAAATTACTTACGAAGACCTGACTTTCGATTTTTCACCTCGACGTCTTCGGAGTCAACAGCGCACCGTCATCCCCAGGTTAAACGACCAAAATCATTTAAAATAATCGGTCCATTGTTGGGCGGTCATCATCATTTTTGACATGTCATAAAGGTCAATGACAAGTTCACATATCTCTCTTGATGGTCTATCAACACCGGTCTTTAAAGACACTGGCAACAAGAAATCTGTTGAAAAGATGCAGTGGATAAGAATTCTTTATGAAAATATTCATTACGAGTGAACTATGAAACATAAAAAACAATCATAAATACAAATGCTGGAATTTATTAAAGTTGTCCTTGATAAAATAATCACACCAATTCATTTAATGCAAATAACAGATCTGTATTAATTTATTTTTCTTAATTTTCACAAACATATGGAATTATTATTCACTAAGAATAGCTTTGACAAAATTTAAAATAGATTCTCTACAGGTAGGCCACTACGAATAAAAAACCTCATTCTTCACCCCTGTTTTATGATTGCATTTTAATTGACATTCATAAAGCACATCATCGCAGATTGACGGCTGGCCCCTTCTGGACCCAGTTGGCTGCCTTTGCTGACTGATCACGTACAGTATTCCTACGAAAGAATGCCTCCGGAATACCTTAAGAGATGACCAGTGGGTTTTCTAAGGACGCAGGAGCATGAAGCAGAAAAGAAAATGTGCTCGGACCTATGAATCCTGATAACCAATGTCCACGCAATGACCCTATCGATCATTTTTTATTAGCTTCGAGGAAAAGTCGTATTAAGAATGAAGTTTTCTTGACGTTATGAAATGTCTATCCTCGTTGATGTGACATCGACATCCATTGCCACACGTCGCATTCTTGTGCGATGACCATTATTTTCGCCGTAATTGGAAAGCAATAAGCGTTATAAAAAAAAACAACTTCAACATAGAATCGTCACATAACGAAGATAAGTGGAAAACTAAAGCACACCTTATTAAGATATTTCAAGTACGAGAAAATATCGAAATTACAAAACTGCTATGTATCGTTGATCGACAGTCCCAGTTAGTATACCGTCATTCCAAAATAGGGTTTTACTTAAAAATAGCTTGGGTTGTTCTGGAATCAGTGAAGTGGGTGCCGGATCTATAGGATGCAATTTCAGGGTGGGGGAAATTAAATCGTTGTGATGAAAAGTATTGGATCAAGAATGTTCTTTTGTTTTTAGTTTTCGGTAAATTCGGTCTAAACTCAGTAAAATTCATTTACATAAAATCCGTTCAATGTTCGTGAAGAAAAATAATCTTCCTTTTCCCATGTCTCGACTTTTCATAGAATTTGCTGACAATGTTTGGTCACTGGACGGAGACAGACCGGACACGTAAATGACGTGTGTATATGAACAATTGTCATCACGATCAAAGATTCTTTGAAACTCTGGTAACCGTTTTTGATCGTGAAATTTCTTGCAAAGTTTCTTGTCCAATGATAATTCATGGTAAACAAAAAAAAAACAGTAGACACACTGCCAAATGTTTTTGCAGCCATTTCCGTGTGCACAAACATATAATGTACATGTAGAAACACTCGATCGACGCGTGTTCTACTTCAGGGCAGCGCATTAATCCCGAAAGACGCTCGACCGTTTCGGCAGGCCATTTATTTTCATCAATGAGACATGTATATGTACAATATATTCTTATACCTTCGACTTAGACGCAATTTCTAAGATATTCTTGGATCTTTATTATCAAAGGAATTCAACGAAAGTGCGGCTAGACTCGCAAAAAATTAACGCGGAAATACGGAATTATTCACATGTGGATTGGAAAACAAAAGAATTTGTCAAATTGGCAAAGCATGAAAGCGGTCGATTTCAATGTCCAAATGCACTAAATTGTTTCCAAAATTGTTACCAACATCAATAGGTCCTATTATTATACAGTATTTTTCCTGAAAACGTGTTTTCCCCTGCAACTAAAAGTGCCATCGTTTACTTCCAGGCTTTATCTCACCGTTCAGTTTCATACAAACGATCAAATTCGAACGATATTTAAAAAAAATCACTACATGCCAATAACAGTATTCTAATAAACATACTAATTATGCGAGAATATGTCCACCCATATCGATCAAATCATTGTGAAACTTGGAATTAAAGAAATATCGCGTTTCTATCCAAGTTTATACTTTGGAAGACAACAGTGCACATTCCATATATATAATTAACAATCATCAATTCAGTATTTCTTTTTGAAAACAATCCCTGCTAGGATAGTGTGTGTCGATAGCATGAATGGTAAACGTAAACATGAGTTATACCCATACAAAAATAATGTGCAGAATTCACCAGAAAAATATCCCGGAGCGTTTCCTGCAGAACCTACTCTGCAGAAA
>JAQGBW010001982.1:0-22094 GCA_034698625.1 Julus scanicus
TAACGTTTTCCCGTTTCGTACGTTTTTTACCCCTGGTCCTATGAAAAACGTAGAATCGGGGTTCCACTGTATATATATACAAATTTTCATCAAATTCCATTAACAAATAACCTTTTTATGATTTTTATTAAGCCAACTTTATAAAAATCATAAAAAGGTTATTTGTTAATGGAATTTGATGAAAATTTGTACAAATATTGTTTTTCTCTTTGATTTCGAATTTCCCTCGTTCATGTTCTTTTTTAATGACGTAATCATTCGAATTTGTCTTTCAAAATGGTGTTCACTGAAGAAGAAAGAACCGCGATAAGTTTTTTTGCGTGAAATGAAAAATTGCAGTGCTAGGCAATTTTTGAAACTGTTTCCGGAGAAAGGTGATAACTTTAAAAAAAAATAGAAATAAGAAATTTTTGGTATCCTATTTAAGTACACATGTACAAATTTTTGAATAAATTCCATTACCAAATAACCATTTTATGATTTTTATAAAGTTGGCTTACTTTTTATTGGCCCACTCTGTAGTATAAAGTTTAATCGTAAGGAGTAGAAGCATAATTGTCAAAGTCACCTGATGTGACGATAAAAAATCGATAAATATTAAAAAATAATAAAAAATTCGATAAAAAAATCATATTTCCAGTTAAACAGCAAGGCGAATTCTGTTTTATTAAAAACCTTGTTTAAAAACCTATCATACAAATTGCTTACAGAGATAATTTTAACTCCATTTGCATGTTGTTTGTTGATAAATCTCGACAAACACTGAGCAGCTAACCTAACCAAATTAACCTAATTACACATTATATAACGTCTAGACAATACGAATTCCAACAAGGGTTGTTAGTCATTGTATACTATGTAAATCAAATTGTATAAATGTGTTTAATACCGTGCTTATTGAATGAACTTGCGAATGGAGGTCATTGAGCTTGACAAATTAGATTCCAATGCTCAAGTGGAAATGCTAAAGAAGAATGAACTCTTCTGAATGCAATTTGAAATGTTTAGAAGGACTTAACGTGATTTATAGATCCAACAGAACGTAAGCAGATTAGAGAACGTTAAGATTTTGCTTAACTAAGATAGGAGGTCAAGCGAAGATGAGTTTAGTTGTTACATCCTTGATAGTAAAAAAAAATTACATAACATTGGTTTACTTACGTCTCCAATAGGCGTAGGAATCTTCGTTCTCGTTTTCGTCGTAATCTCGTAAACTTTGTAAGCCGAAATCCGTAATTTTCAAAACAAAACGACTGTCCACTACACAATTCGACGACTTTAAATTTCCATGGGAATGAATCTCACTGTGGTGCAGGTAGGCCATGCCCTAAAGAACACAGAGTAATTCGTTAAATCGTGAACACATAATAACACACACAGTAATATGGAAGAACTTTAATGAACATAATATGTATTTATCAATCTTATTTCAAATTATTCAACTTTCTGTATATTGTCAAAATCTTGCAATGTTATGACATAATATTACGAGTATAAACTGCAATATCTATATGTTCATGTTTGTAAAGTTTACAAAATAGTCGATACATTTGTTGCAGATGCATATGCAGTTGCATATTTATATGATGTTGGACTATATTTCACCTGAAATACACCATTTCAGGGAAAAATGTCCAACAAGATCCTCAGTTTAGAAAGCATTTAAAAAAAATGCATTTTAAAACTATGTCACATAATCTGCCTGCATAACCAAGAAATCTGCAGTTTACTGTTGAAAAGCCCTGTGGTTAAAGATTTAGAAGAATTTGATCTATAGTTCATGTACCTTCACCGTTCAGTAATTGAATTTGTTGGAAAAAGACGATATCAATTGGCAGGTTCAGATTATTGATCACTTTCTTAGGAATTTTCTTTGACTGAAATTCAGCAGAAATGTTACGAAAGCAAGATTCTTTGAACAACGTGTTTCGTTTTCCACACTTGGAATAACATTCGAAAAGCCCGAATAAGCTATAGTTGGGGACTTGGTGAAGTGCTATCCAAAAAAAAAACCTCTTCCATATACTCATTTCTGCCAGAAGTCTCCTGTATATATAAGCAGTTGTTTTCTTTGGTATTTGTTGGAGTGGCATCTTGCGCATGTAGGCCGCCAAATTGAATGTCAACCGGAAATTTCAGCGTTGCTTTTGCGAAGGGATTTGAAGTTCTTAGTAGACATAATTGCCAAGTGAATGTTCGACGTCTGGACACTGACTTTCGAGGATCGTAGCTAAGTTTTTCATCTATAATTGGCATTCTGAGGCTACCATTACTGCAATGGGGAAATCGCGAATGAGGATGAGCCTAATCCGTGATCTAATGGGATTTCAAAATGCTGCAATTATGATGACATGCCGCCATTCGGGAATGAAAACTTTGCTCTTTTCCTTTGGCCAATAATCAATTGTTTTCCCACGGGTTTTGAAATATTTAGTTATTTTGCACTCGTCTTCTCCAACGTCTGTTCAACTAAGATATCTGGGTTTCAACCTGCATCGATCTACTGCTATACTTGAAAATACGATATGTTTACTTTTCGATAGTTTTTGAAGCATACTTCTTAATATCGTTTTCCATGTACAGTATTTGATTGACCGATTCTTGGTATTGAAACGTATCAACCTTTTCGTTTAAGTTTGAAACATATATGTGACACCAAAGCTCATGATCAATTATTCTTAGATGTAGTACATGTAGCACTATGTAGTAAATCATAGCACTTATTGAACTTTCTGGGAAGAGAATGTATGCAAGAATATTATTTCTTAGCAAAAAGTGATCAATGAATATTGATGTTTTATTGGAAATCTTAGTCAACTCTTAAGTAAAGACAATTTTCTTTCACACTAATGTATAGCACGCATATCTGTACCTATATATATATATATACACGTTAACAGGCCATATATTAGTTAGTAATCCACTATAGTCCTGTAAGTCGGTTGTCATTATTTCATTACAAGGATTTGCTGTGAATGAATCTGCAGTGAAGGCGACAACAGCTAGGAAATGTTAAGTGATTTCCATTAGAGAATTTCCTCTTAATTGTTTCGTGACCAGGATTATACATGTACGGTTTCAGAGTTTTCGTGATATTAAAGAATTATCATTGATATGATGTTCATTGTACATTCAATAAGCTCAGTTGATAACGAATTTATTATTCCATGTTTGGTATTTTAACTAAATACTTCACAAAAAATTAAAATGCACCTTATGTGTAAAATACGTGAATTTTTTTCTATAACAAACAATTCTTGACGTTAACCCCATTTGGCACAGACTGACTTGTCGATGTAAATGTGACGTGAAAGAAAAATGATTTCCAAGTTCACAATGAATCAAGTTCCATGTATGAATCTAGATGGCTAATACGCTGAAAAAATCTGAAGACTATCCTGATATAGTTGACGTCATTGTTGATCTCTCTAGAGAGTTGGCATTTGGCAATCACGCTGTATATTTTTTTTTGTATATGTGCACAGTATGGGCTTGTGTTTTCAAATTTCTAAGCATATATGTCTACATGACCTTTTCTCTTCAAGGCTGCAAAGTTTTTTTATATACATTAATACATTATGAAGCCCTTTATGGGGTCATGGTGTATCCTTTCATTACAGATATTCTTACAGACGTCCTTTCAGTAGCCTACAGTTATAATAATCTGCAGTAAACGAATTGCTATTTAAACAATTGTTGTTATGTTGAGACTTGCTCTTTTAATGTAGTATGTTGACATTTAGAAAACGTCAATTTTTTTTCTTCAATATGTGTTCTTTATATTTGCGCGTTTATATTTAGACGTTCATTAAAGTTTTTATCGTTGGGTTTTTGTAATCTTATGAGACAAATGTTTGCCAATCCTTTAATGTCTACAATACGTTTCAAAGTTCTCTCATATTATACAGGATGTCAGCTTAGTGACACATGAACTAACTTGACTAGTAGAAATCAGGTTTAGTAAGATCCATTTTCGACACAATCTTGTGAAATATTGCACAGAAGTTACTAATTTAGAGCATTTAGAGCATAAGGTCCACTGATCAGGCTTTTAATACATGTATATTTGAGATTTCCATTAATACATCTTATTTTCTTTTTCATGCATTTGCGATTGGGTCCTAGCACAAATTAAGTTTGGTCTTGCTCTGGTTGGTTATATTCCCCTCGGATGATCCCATTCAAATCAAAATACTATAGTGTAGTATTTGAAGAACAATGGATCATCTGAAATAGCACGAGTGGTTGTTATATTATTAATACTTCAGCTTTTAGAAAAATTAAAAAAGTTTGTTAGAAGTTTTCTGTCTCACTAACATTGTTAGTCATAATTTGAATTAGCATGTATTGAATTTATTTTCATATCAACACTACTCAGCATGTTGATTTTACTTTAAAATTCATGTTCATGTTTTTACACTGTACAACAATGGAATCTGAAGATGAGATGCAGTTTCCAGTTTGAGGCACTAACAGCTAATTAAAAGCGTCGTTATTTGACTTGGCGGGATTATAGTTAATTGGCGCCGACAGGAAACACGTTTAAATTATGCACGAATCATTGATTTTTGTCTTAAGTCAACAAATCAAAAGTCGACATCAACACCGCAATGTATGAACGTTACACGAATGTTGAACGCGCTCGATAAAATGTATTTTTCAGAAGGGTCAAAGGCCAGAAGTGCCTTACGTATAGTCCGAAACAATGTTGGTAGAAGTGTGTGGGTGCACGGAAATCGATTTTTTTCCAGCACTTTTCACCCCCGCAATGGGCACTTGGTCAGTCTCCAATAATACTGCCGGTGGTTTGCATAGCCAAAGCGCCATTATCTATCCTATTCGCTTGTGAATATGTAATAAAGCTAATTCTACCACGTCCTTGGATAGGACAGGATCTTAAATTTAGAACCTTTATGACTTCGACAAAGGAATTATTGCCGCTTGACATTTTCGAATTTTCAAAAAAAGGGCAGATCGTGCCTTTCCAAGATTTTCTTGTTCGTAAATGTGGCGGAAATCGATATGCGCGAATTTGTGACAGATTAATTATTTTTACGAGGGAAGTATTTGTTTCATAAAAGCCTTGGCTTTTGAAAATGTGATCCCACGCAAGTGTATTTTAGGTAACCTAAAAAATTGTCTTTTCAACCGATTCAATGGACGATTCATGCATTGCTTTAAATGTATTTACAAATGTTGCTTTTTAGCTGTTTACGTCCTTATCCTTATATTCGTTAACATAGATTCTTGAAAATGCGGCCCTGACATACTTTGTGGGTTGATTTTCTAAATGAGTTTCATTCGGTGGGAAAAATCATGAAACATTTTTATTTACAAGAAAAACGGAGCCTACTTTTGGTCTTTCTATAGTTTGGAATTGTTTTTTTCACTCTGGAGTTGTTCTTAAGATTTTATGTTAGACCTTGGGGCGTAATAATTCATTCGGAATGTTTTTTGTTGCCCCAAAGTAGCTATTCGAGACTATATGCCAAAGAACAAATAAATTTCTAACGCCCACGAATACACTATTTTTAGGGTTTCTATGTTTCCGTAATTTTTCTGATGAGTCAAGCATTTCATGGCATTTATTCTAAAACTGCCAGATAAATGACCAAAGTAAGAAACATGCTGTGTTACAACCTTTATGATAGCGCTCTAGGCCATTACTGACCTGATCTCAAGGGTATCATGTCAACATTTAAGTAATGAATTTAAGTATATACAGTAAGAAATAAAAATAAAAAATAGCTGTGAGCTTTACTATATAAATTTATATTGATCATAACATAAATGTATGTTTACAAATTATGTATTCTTTAATTAAGCCAAAAAAGGAGTTAAAACAAAATGTAGCAAATTTATAATTTCACAGATTTTAGTGAACTGATGTATTAATTTTTCTTAAAAAATCGAAATATTATTATAGGTCATTATAGGGTAAACACAAAATCTAAAAACATGTATATCATAAATACTAATAAACACTGGTATATTAATTTCTGCGGATAGTTTGTTGCACAATGAAGAATTATTATACAAGTTAATTTTTAAATAAGTTAAAAAACTTCCATATAGAATACATTCTTGGAATCATAACCATCAATGCAGTATCAAGTTTCCATTATTATTCTTTTAAACATTAAATTAGTTAATTCTAGGACGTGTTTAAAAAATCGAACTCATTTTTGAGCTGTGTGAATAACTCTATTGCCAGAAATGAAATAAAACTGTGACCAAAAAATAATAATACATTTACATGGCTTAAAATGTTTGAGAAATTCACCAATGAGTTCAAAGCCACTTGTTGAAAAGTGCAGGAAGTCTTACCTTGACAATATCGTGCATTAACGAATATCGAAACATGCCATCCAATTTGATTTGGTCATTTTCCAAAATGTCCTATAGAAAAAAAATGAATATTTCTGAGCAACGAATATATTTTTTAAAAATAGCAGTGAAATAAAATAAGTAATACGTTATTTAATGTGGGAATATTACAGTATAAAATGTTGAACAATTTGTTATAAATCTTCATTATGCATGAATAGTTATAATAATTGAATGGAAATATAAATATCTTTAAGAAAAATTGTGAATACAAAAATTCTACAAAACAATTTTAAATTCTAAAGTATTCACATTTCTCATTTAATAAATATGTTTAGATTTTAAGTGTGTTTTCAATTATCATTATTTTGTTAAGAGAAACGTGAAAACTTGTATTTAGAATGTTGTTTCGAAATCCCGACAGATGGTGCCACTTCCTGACACCATCATTTACATATATCGATTTTCAGAATCTTATCATCGGCTACTCCTTTGTAATGGTGCGACACCTAGCGTGAAAAGTACGAAAACATGTCATATGCCCCCTGAGAATCGGCAATCAGTGATAACAAGTATGCTATGTGTGATTGCCAACAATTAACGTGTTATTAAAATCTTTTGATTGCAGGATTTGAGCTATTGTAGAATTTTACAAAAAAATAAGGATTTCACGTATCTGACTATTTAGTCTGAATTAATCAGTAAGTAAGTTTTTTTAATATTTTGTTTTCTAACTTAGATGCTAACTACCAGAAGTTAGTATAAAAATGCAAAAAATGCCTTTGAATAGCGACTTTTTAAAATTTAATGTAACTGGTGTATTTAAGAATAAGTGAATTTTAGCTCGCTTATTTTTATAATTACCTGTAAGCTGCCTTTTTGACAATATTCAGTAACAATACAGCAATCAGGTGGATCCACGCATGCTCCAATAAACCTGACGATATGATCGTGCTGCAAATCTTTCATCTGAACAAAAAAATATTAAGAACATTGCTTAAAATTGAATGATAAGACGGAGGTATAACAGTCATTATTCAGATACTCACATAAATGCACTTACTCTTTTCACTTCTAATAACAAGGGTCTAACTATTTCAATTCTCGTTTTGTTGATTTTCTTAATCGCAACCACTTGTCCCTGTAAAAAAATATCAACTTTTAAGTTTCAACGTGGTTTGCATTACTCGTAAGAGGACAATCAAATTGTCAAAACAAAAGGCTGTTCATTTGTTACCTTATAATATCCAGTTCTTACGAATATTTGTTTGGATAAGTCACACAGGTTTAATGTTTCAACTGAATAACAGCTCTGAAAGTAGAATACGATACGAATATAAACAAAGAAGCATTTGTCTTCGACATTTTGGTTAAGAAATACCACAAAGGATTTCGCCAAGAAAGTACTGCCACCTATTGAGAATTTACTCAAGTTTTTTCACCCATTGGATCAAAGGAGATAGTCAGACACTTAGAATTTTCCTTTTTGTGGAAAATTCTAGAGTAAGTTAACTTAATTAAAAGTTGGAAGTAACCCCTCGATAGTTGGCAATTACACATAGCATAGTTGTTATCCTTAATTGCCGAAACTCAGGGGGCATATGGCATGTTTTTCAAAAAATTGCCACTTAGTCGAGTTAAGATTTACAAATAATTTTTTAATTTTAATATTCGGATTTCTAAAACAATTAACAATGGTTCCAATGATAATAACGAGTAGTAAAACCATGTTTATAAATTACACTTAAGTGTGCTTTCTTATATTGAATTATAAATGACTTAATTATTTTACATACTCGATATGTTCATTAGCAGTATATTGGGTGGGTGTCATTTTTTAAACTTTTTAATGTTTAAGCTATTTTATGTAAGATTTATTTATAATTATTTACCGGGATGCTGTTATTTCGTGTTAAACTTATTTTGCTTCCACATCTTCTGGGTTTTCTTGGGGTTGTACAAAATATATCACCACATCGGATCTTCCAACTCATAGATGCTAGTTCAGCTTCTAGTTTAAAATGTCTGAAAATAAAAAAAAAATTGAACACATTAAAAAATTAAAACTGCTATCAAACGTTAGGTGAGGTCCTTAATTCGCTTTAATTATTTTTCTACAGTCAACTCCATCCGTTGATGTGCTGGAATGAGTAATTAATTACACTTGGCGACTATATTTAAAATGTGTACGTTGCATACATTTTATTCTCATTTATAATTTTTACAATAATAACGTGCAATTTTAAAAGACTCAACAACATTCTTTGGAATAACAAAAACAAATCTTATCTGACTAGTTTCAGAATAAATTAAAATAAAATACTTTCATCTTAAAATTAATTTACTATTATTAATTACTATTATTGCCAGTATTTATTTACGAGAGTTAAACACAGGTTAATAAATACTACATGCTAAAATAGTTTGATATGGTTCCTCTATAATATTATGATATGTTCCAGTATTATAATGTATTTGGTATTTCTTTGTAAATGTATTTGATATTTAGTTTTAAATTTGTACTACGACTAATATTGCACGTTTAATTAGTCTCTTATCGTTTCCATGACGATTTACATCTTTGGTAAGTTTACTTTGGTATTGATACACTTAATAACTAGTTAAATAAAATGGCAGTAAAACAAATTTATATGTTATTAAAATTATTAGTTTTTTTAATCATTCGTATACTGTATTAAAGTTAGATATTATATGTATCTGCTTAGCACCCAGAAACAACTTACTAATCTTGGATTGTATCAATTCTTGAATTATACTCCCTAAAAGGAACTACTTACACGTAACCATAAATTCTGCATACTTAGAAAATGGAAAGTTATTAATTTTCCAATAACGATTTTAAAACATTTCACCTTTACTGGCTTATTATTTCAATTTAATGGTAATTTACGTTGGCTTCGGATATTTGTATTAATATAACTTTATCTGGTGAACGAAGAGTCTTTATTAACTAAAATAAAGTAACAGATAGGAGTTGAATACGAAGTGATATTTGATATTGTTTAAAAATTCAACTACATGTTGCAGGTCAACTTGAAATTAGTGTAATGTGCGAATTTGTGATACTAAGCCACAACTGATGTTTTGATTTCTTGTATGTAAGCAACTTTGTATGATACAATTTCATGGCAGGAGACCAAGCTGAAATATAATTGGTACTGTATTTCAAGTCAGTGAGTTTGCCTGCCATGCATTCGTGCTATCTACGATTACATAATACAAGAAACCAAAATTTCATTTGTAACCTCAGTGATCATTAAATCAATATCGTTAATGCACCCATTACATTGATTTTACAAATTCCTACAACATTTTAAACGAGATTTTTGCTATAACTTTGACGTTTAATGTTTAAATTTAACGTTTACTGATATGTGCAATAGGGTTTCTGGAATTATTTAAGATGATAAAAACAATTTGTTAACCTTATATATTTACAGTTTCAGTTTTTTATGGAAACATGCTAACCATTTCGTGTTTAAAAAAGACAAGCTAATGATCAAAAAACATTATTTGGAATTGAAGCATTGTATACATGCTGTATCTTTCAAATACATTTCTTTTGCAATTTGCCAGAATGCTCTCCAAAATGCTCATTACTTTTGCGAGATAATTTTTCGATGTGCAATAAAAGCTGTTGAAGAATTCAAATTATACCTAAATTGCTTAATGTAAGAGTAAATTCCGTGCATATTGGCAAGATTTATACATACATAAATACTAGCTGTATATCTTTTAGTCTTTAATCTATCTAATACCTAGTCTGGAAATGGAAGTTATTTTGTGGCATCCATGTGGTTCGTACCACATGTACCATATAACATAACTACAAAAAACTCCATTAAATGCCTTTTGGAATGGAAACGTATATATGAAACGGAATTTGGTTTATTATAATTGAATGCATAAAACCAATTATAACAATGATTGTAAATAAAGATGTTTCCTCTTTCGCTAATGTTTCAAGTGAGATTCAGCGATTATACTAGCACTTGCACGCACGACTAAATTAATGGGGGACTTGTAGTCAGTCGGTTCACATAAGATTCACGAAAGAATATATATCTGAGTATAGCACTACGGGTGACACCATAAATATCTGCTAAGCTGCACAATTATAAAAGCCGAGGCTTTTCTCATGTTTATCCACATCAGTAATTCATGTTGGCTATTGTTTCTGTAAGCCAAACGCCTTGCTATTCAACTGGAGCAAGAATGGTCATCATGCCAGTCATGTTTTCCTTACACTGAAAAGGGCACATTCAGTACAAATCATGAAATTACAGTGTGATCCAAAATACTCATGTCACGACAAAGTATTTAAAAATGACGGCCATTTGGAATCGCATATCATTGCGTTGGGTCCCTCGCATTCTTGTCAATGTCCTTAGATACAGTGATGAGGCATTTAAGGCGTACTACTTGACGTCATCTGCCATTTTAGTTGGGGATAATCTGCTCGTCAATGATGTTACAGGCTTCGCATCGATATTCCACAATCTGGAATCTCTCCACCAGATTGATACGCTCCATTCTAGGGTGGGCTTTTTTGTACCTGCAAAAAGCCAAAGATACATAACATTGGGGCCTGTGCGTTGCAACATCAAGTTTTGGATCACACTGTAAACGCATTTTTTTTCAACAAAAATAAAAAACGAGTTAGAACAACTTTATGTAGCGCAGGAGAATTTATAACTTAAAATCATAACAAATAATAACATACACTTTTAAAAAATGAATAATTAAGTACTTATTTAGTTAATAAAAATTGATAATCGTACTGAAGACCTCTTGCTTAGGATGCAAATCTTTCATAACATTATAATGCTTTGTACAAACAATTCTAGCTTGTCCTTTAACCATAAGTTGTTAAGAGGATGTTTTGCATTTATCGATAATTAAATTTCTCCCTCATTTCTCGAGGGATGTTTTTTAATCGTAGAGGTCCATGCCCTTTTCTGTACCTACTTCCTAGAAAATATCCAGCAATATTTCAATCCATTTCCCAGAAAACCTCTGTATTACACCCAGGGGTCTATACCTGATTATTGCGTATTGAAAAGCCTGCTACAAAAGACTTTCGAAATTACATATATAGAAATCATATTTGAAAGACCCGAAAGTTAATCGGCTCTGATTCACGTGCAATTTATGCGGAACAGGCAGGTATCCAGTGGGGAGCAACTACTGTATTTCCTTATTCGGTTAAGCTTTCTAGACATAAAACCGCAGTCGTTTTTCCCATGGAATGGATCTCTTGGGTGACATACCCATATGTGCTTTGCCTATCACAAAATAGCTTTAGTGATCCTAGAAACTTCTGCAGTGCCAAAAAAATAATAAAATGAATAATACCCTCGACACGCTAGATGATTTTCTATTCTAACGCCATTAAACCCATTAAGACATTGCCAACACTGTGTTAGATAATGAATAGTTAGGTCTTCTGCACTAGTTTAGTATCAGATAAAGTTCCTTTCACTGCGTGATATACTTGGAATACGGTTTAGTGATAAACGGCAGATAAATGCAGCCAGAGAAGTTTGACAGCTTAGTTTTATAAAATGGGAAAGCTAAATTCCCATAGGGTCCATAAATCTAGTTTAACTGAACGCATGTTTTGAACGATTTTATAAACGAGGTTATATTAAATTTCCTTAGGGTTTGTTCCCATAAACGTATACTTGTATTTTACAATGTACAACTCCAATAGTGCATGCTGCTTTCGCAATAATAGCACACTGTTCATGAACTTTCTGCTAATTAAATATTATATTAGCAAGCTTGAATCATAGTTTATTAATTTCATTTAAATTTGCGTTGTTTGAAAATGTGTTGAATGCTAAAAATTATGTGTGTGTTTAAGAACTGATTAAATTAGTTAAATCAAATTTAAACGTCAAGCACAATTTGATAATAACTTATTTAATTTGATAAGTAAAATTAGATATTTTAATCCTTTCCTATTAATGCATTTCAAAATTTCAATTAAAATTCTCAATGTTGAGGTAAACAAAATAAATTTGGTTTGACACATAACGTTCAGGACATTTTTAAAGTTATCCTGCGTAATTCGTTTGCCTTTAATGGAAAATTAAGAATTTACGAGTACTGTTTTTTAAATTTACGGTGAATTAAACTTAAATACTTGACTGACTTCTGCATGAGAATGCAATATGCATTATTAATACATTTCTAGTAACCCATTAGTTTAAAATTTTAAGCATTCTTCTAATTTTCAAAGTTGGAGAAAAATTATTACAAATTTTCTCCATTATAGTTAATTTGTACGATTTGTGATGATGATGATTGTATTGATCCAATTATACTACTATTTCAAGTCTGGTTACATGATTCTGCATGCTTGCTATAGTTTTCTAATTTGGAAATGGTGACACGTGTAAACGTTTTAAGTGTTGCTACATGGTCATTAATGATCTGCAAACTGGAAAGTTGGATTTTTTCCAAAAGAAATTATTTATAAAAGGTGATTAAAGTAGCGACGTAAGATTACCTTAATATCATAAAGTGCCTTTGTGGGACTTTGTGTTTCATATAATCGTAGCTATGATTGCCCCATAAAAGTAATTGCAATGGCGATTCTACAATGATCAGTAGCTGAGTGTTGAACCAATAAATGAGATTTGCCTTGGTTTTTATCTTGATCCAACAGGCAAGCACCAATTAACCTTAAACATATAGCTATTTGAAAATCGATGTGTGCACATTTTCTAAGAAATAGTTAACCTTTCAAGTGGCTGACATGTTATTCCTTGAGGCGTTACATTTTGAATTAATGTGAAAACTACAGTATATTCGTCTTATAAATCACAGGAAAATCGCTAGCTATGCTCGAGTACGGATCTCTATAGAAGTGACCTCTGTCGCAAAACTATCTAAAATACGATTTTAATTACCGCAGTAACCAAACAGAATCAATTTCTGTCTGCGAAAAAATTTAATCATGAAATTACTACGTGGTTTGCTGAAACATTCCATTAGTCTTATTTCGGTTCGGCACCTTTGTTGGCATACGACCCTTTAGAGAGGAATTTTCATGCAAGTGCTTCAATTTTACTGTAATAGCATTGTGGCAAACAAGATTGATTTGGAGTAAAAGGTTGTGGTCATGTTAGAAATACTATGCTAAAGGTATGCTAAAGTAGACCTTATTGGTGTTTGGGATAATTTAATACTAGTCATCTTGGTTTAAGCATGTGTCAGAACATACTAGATGTGTATTACAATTTCTATGCATGTATTGATTTTATTTTAAAGCAGAAAAAAACTATGGCATTTCCAAGAAAGTTACATTTTCTTTGACTGCATTTGATGCAAGAATAAGTTAGATAACTTGAAGAGTGATGCATGGACGATTTACTATCGTATAAATACAACTTATTGTTGTCTATTTAAAGTTCCTTACTTCATAAAAATGTTTATAAAATCCCGGAAGACGGTCAATTTGTGGTATCAAAGGCGTTCATATTCTTCAATCTTTATTTGGGCATATTCGCGCAGCACTGCTGTCACAACTCAATTTTTGATTAAATTTCCTTGAATTCTCTTGTTAATATATGACAGAAACATATTTTATTTGCACTTCGTTACTTCCCAGAAAGTTCTACAATAATTCCCTATGCGACTTCGCTAAAACAAATCTGTAGCTACAGCTCTTTAAGAAACCACGACGATCTTTTTTTTGGTAAACTCATTCCATATATCAACGTTGTCTTCCAGTATTTTAAATTAGTTCAAGGCATTTAACTCTTTATTGTTTACAGTAACTTGAGCTTTATCATTTCGGCGTAGTTGTGAAGTGATTTAAAATTCACAATGCTATAAGCATGCAGTAATACAGCAGTAATCTCAATCTGCGATGGCCGTTGACATGGAATTAAGTGTGATTCCGTGAAATATGTGGACATGCTTAATTACTTAATACACACACACACAGCATCAGCCTGAGCTATTTGTAAATGCTTTATCAAATCCTGTTGTTTGATCAAGGTTTCTGATTATTTATGTAGGTAGATCCACGCTTCCAGCATAATATCGCAATTTGTTTAATTATTCGTGAAATTCTTTGTTTTGTCAAGATACTGCTATCCTCTCGCTTTATAATTTGCCATTGTGGCTTATTGAATGCAATTGCATTAATATTCCTTGCCTAACGACACTCTAAGGCAAAATGCAATCTCACATTCCGAGTTTATGCGTCTGGTGTAATGTACAAACAGAAACTGAAATCTTAACTGCACGTAATTCTAAGATATATTTAAATAGATGACATTTACCGGTAAATGAAGAGAGATGCAACGCACATAATAACAACGACGGTACTTAAGACGATACTGACGATGCCATATTCAGGGAAACGAGCTGAAAGTAACGAGATCCATTATGAGTGTGACTTTAGTCAAAGTTAATTAACATGCCCATAAAAAAAGTGAACTAAGTAGAAAATAATTTAATCTTGGTACATAGTGAAAAAGAGCAGTATGAAAATGATACGTATAGTCACTGACATCTTACTTTGATAATAACTTGGACAAAAAAAAGTAAGTAACGTCTTTTGGAAATACGTTCTTAATGAAATATAAAACGATAATGGTTAATAACCTGATTTTTCAGCACATATATGAAAGAAATTTGTTGCCGATATGATAGCAATTCCATTAAATGACGATAAAGTGACTACTAAATAGATACTAAATATTCAGTAGAATCTGGGTTAGATAGTACAGAATTAGATAAAAAATACTAAAATAGTGGTTGCAGATTATTAGAAATATTCGAAATGATTTCAGTTAAGTGACTAAATTGTTTTCTAAAAATTCTACACTTTATTGGTGAAGACATTACGAATGTATTTTTGGGGATGACTGGTTAACACTACATTCAATGATGATATTTCTAAACGCATTTGACAAATATGTAATAAACACGGTGATAAAGTTTGCTTTTTAAGTAAAAAAAAATGTGTCTGAAATCCGATTTGAACTTCTGTGGCGCCATGTTATTATTTTTATCATTGAAAAACTAAACGTACAAATAAGAAATATTGGACTCAGAAGAGTAAACAGTTTTTTTGTCTTTATATTACATTATTTATATTATTAAATAGGCACTGGCCATTTTGCAATGCATTGTAAATATAAAAAATAGAGTTACTAAATCTCTTATGACTTCGAAGAAATTCTCAACAAACATTGGAGTTTGTTAAGCTAATAATCTCTTAAAATGGAACTTCATTTAACCTTTAGCGGTGTGTAAGTTTTGAAAACTTGATAATATTTCCAAAGTAAGCACAATAGAATGCCTAAGGGTAGAGAAACCAATAGATCAATAAAAATAGAAAAAGATCTAAAAGAGGAGGAGTAAAGAGAGTTTAGTGAATTGTGTTCCTGGATCAATATACAGATAACACTTGCCATCGTCCGGACATTTGGAGCCATCAAAACCGCAAGTGGGTGTGTCTGGTGGGGGTTCTGTTCGTCCTCCTGACCAGTGAATTTTTTTATTGGGAACATCAACAAACTCTTTGGAAACACCGAAATAGTTGGCAACAACCTGAAAAGCAAAATGGAAAAGACAGTTATAGACAAGCGAAACGGACGACGCACAAGAATTACAGACCAAAGAATAATGCATTTCCCTTGCTTGTTTTCCTTTATTTCAAGCTAAAGTGGATCCCACAGTAGGAGATACGAGCACAATGAGCTTAGGTGGAGATGTGCCTTTGTTTCTTGGTAATCCGAAATGAGTATAGGATGCAATTTAAAAGAAACACAAAAGACTCGCCTTTGGGGATCTATAGTGTTTGCGGCATTTTCCCGGTTAATGTGGATATACAGTAAATATCAACTTTTGTCTGCCCATTTGTGTACATTTGTGCTACCTTACGAAATGTTTTTTTTTTTTTTAAACTTACCTCAAATTTTCCTGTTCTTGGATTCATGTCCAGTAACGAGTAATCAGCATTTCGGTCGCCATTTTCGTCGATGCTAACATTGCCTGTAATACCTATATATCACGCAAAAACATTAATGTAATGAATCAAAAACAGCAAGTCATTTGTCTTGTTAATTAACTCTTTAGCACCGTATTGTTTTCATTAAATACAATCTGCGCCATTCGCATATAAAATCGCTGCGTCAGCTTTCTGTCAACATTCCAATCCTTCAAAGTTGAGAAATTCGAATGCTTACCGTTAAATGTTCTGCTCCACATTTTGCTAGTAATCACGGCTCCATCGCTTATATTGTAGCCCTCTTCAAGCGTTTCATTTAATGCAATGGCATACAGCCACACAGCATCATAAAATGCAGTTATAAACGTGTTTACCTACAGACAAAAAAAGAGTTATGAATTTCAAATTGTATTTATTATACAAATAAAGTGGAACTATTTTTTTTATTAAAGATGTGCGATTGCATCAAAGTCTACCACTCAGACATTCACCCTTGTTTAAAAAATTTGGTCTACTGAATCCAGTAATTCAATTTAGTTTAAATACGCCCACATAATTTATAACCTAACTTTTTCTGTATTAAGATCTACATATTCAAGAACTTAGTTTGATATATAACCAGCACAACATGATCGTGTATAAATGTAATTATTTAATTGAATACTAATATAGAGATGCTACAGCTTTAGTGTAGTATGATACATCATATATTGATAAAACCTAGATTTTGGAAGGATATTCATTTTAAAATGTTCATATTAAACTATGGTTACTTTTCTGTAAAAGAACTCATCAAGTAAGCGTAGACGTTTGCAGAATCCTTATAGCACTTAAGTTTAGAAATGCACAAGATTGGGCTAGATTCGCAACCATCTTGCAGCTTAAATTACTCTTGATGAAGCATTTTGTCCCCTAATGTTCCTTCCCAATGTTCGCTCATCAAAAAATATTGTGCGATAAAATCTACTCTGGTGATAATATTCATGAGTGTGAATTTGATTTTTTTTTTTTTTTTTTTTTTTTGCCATTGTGCTTTTTATGCTACTCCAACTTTACAATTTTGCAAGCATTTATGATATATAAACTGTGGTGCGCGCTATTGCATAATCTTGTTAAAGGTGCCATTTCATATAATGCCAAAGAACCCTTCGAAATTACATTAGAGGCTTTAAATTGGATGTTAAGATAACCGGAGAAGGCTTTCAGAATGGTATATTGATTAAAGGGGTATCAACAACCTCACTTTCGGATTTGTTGTAGTTGAAATAGGCGTCCTTGAGCTGGAGGCACAAATCATTTCATATTTAATAATGCATATCATGAACTAAAACTTGTACGAGGGTTGGTTGGCCTTCCATGTTTGGCGCAAATTGGATGTTAAGATTATTAGCATATTGTTCACGCGAGCCAGTGAAGGGACTGACTATGAAAACCACTTTGTGTGATGAAGTGAATTAGAATTTGGCTACCGTGGAATCGATAATGCACACCTATATTACCAGAGTAAAAAAACACCATTTCATGCACACATTTACACGCAATTCAATAGATTCAGAATCCGTGATGCTCACATTTTGTTGACGATGAGTATTCCAGTAAGCCTATGCCTTTTTATGCGCCGAGGGTCACGGCTTTCTAAATTTGATTAAGTTTTCCAAGATTGATTTTGAATGTTGCCAAAGTGTGTTAGTGTTCAACTTTGTTACCTTTCAATGACAGCATGATATCTATTCTATCTAAGGTAGTTTGCCTATAAATGAAGTCTGGTACAAAAAACGAGTACGTGATTGCATGCCTTTGTTCGAAAAAATTCAGAGAACTGCACAAGTACTCAGTTAGGTTGTGCACTCGACGAACTCAAGCACCGTGCTTTTCGTTTATCTCGTTCAAACCTGCATTTGATCTTTTTGATCTTGAAGGGGGGATCTATTCATAACTATTTATAGACTAGCATGACTATAAATGCCCCTCAACCTAGTCAGGTCAAGTGCTTTATTTTACAAATCATTAAATGCAATTGATGTGCACCAGTATTACTAATTAGGCTTTACATTCAAGGCATTCGGTATCATTAATACTATCAATGCTGAATTGTACACGTTTTTATATAAACAGAAGAAGCTCAATGGTTCAAATGTATCGCAATCATAAATAATTTTGAGGATATTTTCTGATGATTAAATCCAAGTCGGTTTTGCAAGCAATCTTCTGAAATACTTCTACACAAGAGCAATAATGGTAGTTAAAGCTGGACCATGGTTGAAAACTATTTGTGTGAAATTTGTCTAGACCTCTGGAAAAAGCAATTTTAAAATTTTCATTTTGGGAAGGGAGTGGAGGCCATATAAAACTTAATTTGTGTATGCAAGAATGGTAGATTTCTCGTTATGAATTCAAGCTGCAAGTTTTAGTTCCGGTGGTTCTGCCAATCCTTGCCACACATGCTGTTGTGACATATGGCCTTTCGGGAATAGTAAAAATATTCTGCTATTTGGCTTTGTTATTGTGCTTAAATCTGTTTGTAGCTAAGCTATGCTAGCTCATATACAGTATTATTCAACAGAGAATTAAGCAAGGAAATGCAAGCAAGAATCCAGGATGAAAATTTGATACATTTTGCTAACGTACTAATTATACGTCAAGGTAATTTATTTTCAGAGATGTTAATTGGAGCTTACTAATTTGATGAAATTTAATTAAGTTTTAATCAAAATTTGTATTCAACTGTGACTTAGTCGGCTTTAAGAAAAGCCTTGCCTATGTTATCTGATATGTTTTGATGGTAATATGACGTAGTATTTTGATCAATATTGCAAAGAATGGATAAAGCCTGTTTTGGTCGCAGTACCATTCAAATTCATTGATCCTGCAAGAGGTTCAAGTTGATGATTTAGTGGAATATGGAATAATTTGAAAGATGTTTCAGATTTCAATGCTGGATATCATATAAAATATTTAGCTTGCTTTCTATACAAATATCATAAATGATATGCAGAAGTAGTTTATAGCACTATTTTATCAATACCAGGTTACAGCTGCTAACAATCTATAATCTTTATAAACTACTATTTCGCGTATATAAGACATGCTCATTTGAATTCCAATTACAAACGTCTAATTAGAAATGTACTTCATGGGCTTAAATAAAAAATGAGTGTCTTTACTGTTTCATTTCCGAAATCGTAATTGAATTCATCCTTGGCCTTCTGCTTGACTTTTTTTGAAAAATCGTTGTACTCATCCGTTGTTGGAGTCCTAGATGTCACCGTCATTAAGGCCTCGTAACTTTTCTTCGCTTTCTGATTGTTTTCTTCTGTATCATTTTCTCGACGCCACGGAAAATGGTTATCCGTATTGCTACAATCGCATAAAAAACGAACATAAAACTGCTAATTTATGCTAGCATGCTTAATTGAAATTGCTTCAAAAAAAGTAATAGACTTGTACAAGTGTACATTCGGGAATTTGAGGATCTGTTTGATTTTTTTTACCGTATACAAGTATAAATAAAAGTCCAAATCGATGAATAGAAACAAATTGGGACAAATAAAAATTAATCGCTTTGAGTCAATGTTGTAATTTTCTTTAACTTTGGATTACAGCTCGCAGTTGGGTTACAATAAATTGATCCATTAATTAAAAATATAAACTAATTGATATTTAAAGTTGTCATACCCTAAATACTTACTGAAATATTGCAGTATTTGTTTTTAATGATACAAAACGTATGTGATCATACCATTAACTTTACCTTTACAATATGGGTAGAAATTTCCATGTATTATCTACAACTAACGCGATACAATCCATATTTACATTAGATTTTAGTAAAAAAATTTTAAACTCACCTTCCGAAAAGCTCAATATTGAAAAATACGTATTCTCCGGAGTCTACCATCTTTAATTCGGCAGCTGCTAGCATAATATTGCGAACTGTGTCAGGGGATGCACATAGAACGATAACTGGAAATAATAAAATTGAAATATTTATAAGTTTGAGCAATGTGTGCATATAAATTACTCATTTATTTAGTCAAAACTTGACAGCAAGTAACGTACAAGTTCACAATGCTTGGGAAGTGCTAGATTACGCTTGATCACCTTATAACAACATCAAAAATTTCAAAAATTAATATTTTGTTGATTTTTGAAATTGATTTTAGTTATAAATTATATAGTACAGTATTTATTTGCAACTCACAAGTTGTACGCACCAATGCTCAATTTTTTATTAACCCTGTACCTTTCTTAGGTCTTTAGGTATTAATTAAAATTTGATACCTAGATCTGGGTTGTCGTCAATTTTTTCCTTTGGGTTTGTAAATTTTAATAATGTAAGCATATCTCGTCGACAAATATTTTTGCAGGCTTCATAAAAACTACTACTGATAAATGAAAACAAAGTTGTTATCATTAACACACAAGGGTTTAATAACAAAGAATGGAGGCCAAGTACAAGTGCAATTTTGTTTAAAAAAAAAAACTGAAAAAAAAAGTTAAGGTTTGCGTGGGTGACCTGATTAATTTTGAATGGCTTATAAACAGTTATTGTTCCTAGAATATTTTGACTGAACACACAAGTGTAAAACATATTTATTTCGTTACAGTTTGAAATCTAGTACGATTCTATATTTTTATAAAAAGAAAACGTGTGCGATGTTGGGTCAATTTCTTATAAATAGCAATTCTGTGCATATATGTTGACGTAAACATACTTTGACATTTAAATTTGAATTGAAAGCTTATCTTTTATGGAAGAAAGCCTACTTCAATACACATTGAATGTGAATAGCAAATAGAGACATTCAGCTATTCCAGTCAGTATTCATTTGATTACAGTAGCTTTACTCGCCGGTGGAGAATTCCCAGAAGAGAAAATAAGCAGGATGTTTCACGAAAGGAAGCACCTGACATATATTGATTTTCTTTTTTCAATAAACGGTATATGATTGTGATGATAAGGCAAATGAAAACCTATAAATAGGCAATCAGTGGTAGCTTAGATGCTCTGCTGGGTGCTTTTTAGGAGTGTTTTTTTTCCTGGGCTTCTTATATTTATTACATAACATTCAAATTTTAGAATAAATAAGACAGCTCGTCAATGCCCCAAAAGGCCATTTATACTTCTTAGGAACATTGCGGTTTTGTACATAGACTTGTTGAAAGGCTTTTTCGTTACAAATTAGGAAAAAAAAATGTTATGCTAGGTCATAACCCAACTGCGTAAATCGAAAATTGCAGACTTAGTAAGTATCATTTTTTTTTTGCATTTGAAGTTTTGCTTGCTTTTTTTATGTAATGGATGGAAATTTTTGTTTCATAAATTCCATGTATGAAATGCCAGTTTTATGACGATAATCTAGATATAGCACGGTGATAAATTCATGGTAATCCTAAGTAGCAGCACCTTGTTTGGCATCCAATTTGGAACTAGTGACTTTTTATGATACTCATAAATTTCAAATAACCAAGCCCAAAAGTATTTTCTCATCTTCGGTTTAGTACCATTGCCAAGGCAATATTCTTCAGTTTATTCTGTATTCTGCAAATCTTCGCACTACAGAAATATCTCCTTTGCACGTTTGGTAGACTTGGATTTTATGGGAATTTTTTTAATTATTTCTACTGTAAGCCTCATATTATTGTGTTGTTTCAGCTCGTGCACGCGCACGCACGCACGTGCGTGCGTGCACGAGTTCTTGTTTTTAAAAATTAATTCCGTGAGAGTTTTCAGTTGAACAAAGAAAAACGAATAAACAAGATTAAAACGTCA
>JAQGBW010001983.1:0-22089 GCA_034698625.1 Julus scanicus
TGAATGAAAAAACTGATTCAACATTGGGAAAAAACAAAAATTTGAACATTTTATACAGAATTCATTTTCAAAATTTGCGCAAATAATTCATGTGTATAATTCAAGTTTCGGCGAGCTTTGTCCATTTGCCGAACACTGTAAACATGTTCTATAATGCGATTAATTTATAGGCTTAAATTGTTTGTACGGCTAAATGTTACTTTAATGCGAATAAGAATTTACGTATACCATCACACACTTCTGTGGAATTCGCTTAATTTGGGCAGCCGCTTAATTGGGCCAAAATGCTTAAGTCCCGATGTGTCCCAATTAAGCGGAATCGTCCGTATAAACTCCCAAACTCATTTAACTTCAACCACCATTCATCGAATCAAGAAGCCAGTACGACCAGATCGCCCCTCAATTTAGTCGAAAAACTTCCACCTTGCGTAGGTGGCGCTGCGAGGCATACTGTACACAGCAGCGTTGTATAAACAGCCTAAAACGTGTATGTCATCCCTAAGGGAGCCCCTGGAACCCTCGGTCACGTGACATGTCACGGCTGAGTGAGCCAATCGTCGCCAAGGCCGAAGATTTTGGTATAGCTGAAGCCTCTCGCCACCATTTCCAATTTCCTCAAAAGTAGAGGAGTGAAATTAGGCGAAAGGCGGATCTTTTGGAAGCCCAGAAGCCAGTTGCCACCAGTCTGCCGATGGCCCAGGGGCGCCACAGAACAGCATATGGCGAACGGGACGTCCCGTACCCTGCCCCAGGGGCGCGGAGCACGAGCCAGGTAGGCGCGTGCACGTGGGGGCACTCGGAAGCCCGCTTCCGATTGGCCCCGGGGGAGAAGGGGGAGGAGACCCACCCCAATATGTAGACGGGACATTTCGTCAACCGCAAATTAACCCTTTAGGGCCCTCAACTCCATGTTAAAAGGGGACTCGGGTTGCGATGGCTCGATTAACCGGCGGTCCCAATTAATGCGATACTGAAGTTATGACAGAATGACAGAAGTTATGACTGAAGTTTTAACCGACCTCTCTCTCTTATCCGGCTCTCCGGCTTAACCGGTGATATGAAAATACGTTTAAAACGTGAATATATCAAACTGGAAACATTCTTTTTATAACATGGCTCGATTAACCGGCTGTCCCAATTAATGCGACAAAGAAAGTCTGTATCTAATATAGGGAATTAACCCCTCTTTTAACCAACCTCTCTCTTATCCGGCTCTCCGGCTTAACCGGTGATATGAACATGCATCTAAAACGTGAATATATCAAACTGGAAACATTCTTTTTATAACATGGCTCGATTAACCGGCTGTCCCAATTAATGCGACAAAGAAAGTCTGTATCTAATATAGGGAATTAACCCCTCTTTTAACCAACCTCTCTCTTATCCGGCTCTCCGGCTTAACCGGTGATATGAACATGCATCTAAAACGTGAATATATCAAACTGGAAACATTCTTTTTATAACATGGCTCGATTAACCGGCTGTCCCAATTAATGTGATAAAGAAGGTCTGTATCTGATATAGGGAATTAACCCCTATTTTAACCCACCTCTCTCTTATCCGGCTCTCCGGCTTAACCGGTGATATGAAAATACGTTTAAAACGTGAATATATCAAACTTGGGACATCCTTTTTATAACATGGCTCGATTAACCGGCTGTCCCAATTAATGTGATAAAGAAGATCTGTGTCTAATATAGGGAATTAACCCCTCTTTTAATCAATCTCTCTCTTATCCAACCTCTCTCTTATCCGGCTCTCAAGCTTAACCGGTGATATGAAAATACATTTAAAAAGTGAATATTAAACTTGGGAAATATGGCTCGATTAACCGGCTGTCCCAATTAATGCGATAAAGAAGTTGTGTATCTAATATAGGGAATTAACCCCTCTTTTAACCAACCCCTCTCTTATCCGACCTCTCTCTTATCCGGCTCTCCGGCTTAACCGGTGACAAGAAAATACATTTAAACTTGGGAAACATGGCTCGATTAACCGGCTGCCCCAATTAATGCGACAAAGAAGATCTGTGTCTAATAATGAGGGATGTTATAACACTGCTTTACAATATAGAACCCCTCTTTTAACCGACCTCTCTCTTATCCGGCTCATCCCCTGGCGTTGGTTAGTTGCAAAAGTAGGCCAACGTTAAAAATCAACAAACATATGTTGCTGTTTGTGGAAACAATGTTTCCCCCTATAATAATAATGATGACAGATATGTTGCCAATCTAAATATGCGATCATGATATAGTGTAAATTAATTTATATGGAACGTATAAATGTAGGCCCAAAAGTGTGAATTTCATCGTTTCTTGACGACCCTGACTCAAGTAATCCAATTTTGGCAAAAAGCCACTTTTTAGCACGCTTCGATTATTTCAACTTGTGTTTTTTTTGTGTGGTAAATTTCAATATGTAAATAAAATGCATGTTGCGTGTTTCGATCTAATTTTTGAGACTAAATTGAACTTGGGCACAATTCTCTCTTTCTCTATCTGAGATGCAATTAAATGGACACTTAGTTGAAAATCGCACGATTATTACGATGATAATAAAGATGGCGTGCGTGATCAGCATTAATTTAAAGCTATTTTGGGAAGGTCCCGAAGGTGGCATCCCTGGTGAAAAAACAATAGAACATTTATATTGTTATTTGTAACGTTCTTTTCTATTGGTATCAACAGAAAATTTCTATTGATTTTATTGGTTTCAATTGTTTTCTATTGTTAAGTCAATACAGCTAAACCATAGAAGTCAATAGAAGAAAATAGAAGTCAATACAGGAACCATAGAAAACCATTTAAACCAATGGTGTCCCAATAACAATAGAAACCAATAAAGTGTCCAAACAACAATAGAAATCAATAGAAATCTCTATTGGTTTCAATTATTTTCTATGGTTTTCTATTGTTTTCTATTATTCAGTTAATACAGCTAAACCTTAGAAGTCAATAGAAGCCAATAGAAGTCAATACAGGAACAATAAAAAACAATTAAAACCAATGGTGTCCAAATAACAATAGAAACCAATAAAGTGTCCAAACAACAATAGAAATCAATAGAAATCTCTATTGGTTTCAATTATTTTCTATGGTTTTCTATTGTTTTCTATTATTCAGTTAATACAGCTAAACCTTAGAAGTCAATAGAAGCCAATAGAAGTCAATACAGGAACCATAGAAAACAATTAAAACCAATGGTGTCCAAACAACAATAGAAACCAATAATGTCATCGGTTAAGCCGGAGAGCCGGTTAAGAGAGAGGTGTACTGTAAAGCCATGTTCTAACTTCCCTCATTATTCGCTACAAACCTTCTTTGTCGCATTAATTGGGACAACCAGTTAATCGAGCCAAGTTTCCTAAATTTGATATTCACTTTTTAAATGTATTTTCATGCCGCCGGTTAAGCCGGAAAGCCGGATAAGAGAGAGGTCCGGTTAAAAGAGGGGTTCTATATTGTAAAGCCATAATCTAACATCCCTCATTATTAGATACATGTCTTTTTTATCGCATTAATTGGGACAACCGGTTAATCGAGACATGTTATAATAAAAATGTCTCAAGTTTGATATTCACTTTTTAAATTTATTTTCATGTCATCGGTTAAGCCGGAAGGCCGGTTAAGAGAGAGGTCTACTGTAACCATGTTCTAACTTCCCTCATTATTAGCTATCTTTGTCGCATTAATCGGGACAGCCGGTTAATCGAGCCATGACATTATAAGAACGTCCCAAGTTTGACGTCTGAAGTTTGATACTGCAATCGTACTCAGTATACTCCTACTCTTGAGTATAAAATTTGCCCAAGTCTGCAGTACATGGTCACATGTTCGCATGATATGATTAGTTGTGGTTATACATATTCTATTTTTTGTGCAAAATCAAGAGTATAAGAGATTAGCTGGATATTGCGACTACTTTTTGTGCACAAGGTCCTCTCGGTGGCTCCCCCTTCGTGACATAAGCCGAGGTAAAGTTAAAACAAAGGGGCTTTTTGTGGAATATTTCTAAAGAAAAATCATCTATTGTGAGCTTTACCACTCAAATGGTGAAATTAGACCAAGTTGGTGAAATTGGCAACGGTCGGTACCTTTGACAAAACAGAGAAAATGAGGAATGGACAGAAGGGCAGAGAGAGCTCAATTGTTGACCCTGAGGCGAGAGATGACCCCCTGAAACGAGCTCTTCGAAGGTGGGGCGGACATTTTTTTTACCTCAACCACAATGCCACGAGGCAATGGGCTGAAAACGCCCATTCCCTATCGATGCTCATTCACAGAATCCCCACAAGGTGGAGTTTTCAACGAAATTTATGGAGTCATCAACAGAACCATTCAACACTGAAGAATGCCTATCAATATCACCCAATTCTGGTTTTAAAAGGTGGATAACCAGGGTGCATGGTAATCTTATTTGGCCAAAAATGTTCCTTAGGGGCCATGAAAAAAAGAACGTCTTCGAAATTAACATTCCATAACTATATATGACACTGAGTCATAAAAAAGTAGAACCCAATAAAAATAAATCACAACTCGGTGAAAAAATGCTTTCGATTTAATCGAAATTTGGACTCAAATCCGGTGGACTTCAAAATGTGGGAGTCCAAAATTGGACCAATAAGCAATGGTGTGCCACCCTGCAATTAAGCTATGGAGGTTTGCGATTCGCAGTTCCAGTGGCGTGGCGCCTTGTCTGTTGTGCGCATGCGCACGTAGGCAGCTGCATGCCAGGCTACGAGGGGAAAAGAGAGCTGTCCCTCCGGCAGTATCACAGAGTGGTACAATCACGTTCACTGTCCACCTCCGTTTGAAAGGAGTCACAACATAATCTAAAATATTTTCTGAAGCAGCACCACACTAATTTTAGCCACGAGCCGCCACTGTCAACCACTAGCCACCGGACAGTCCGGACTCGAATCCGGAGAACTACAAAATTTGGGGAGTTCTCCGGGAAAAGGTTTACAAATCGAAAATTAATAATACCGAAGACTCGAAACTAAAAATTAAGAAATCTTGGATCGAGCTCGTTTGCCGTAGAATCGAGTCGTCGATCGAAGACTCCGAGTTAGACTCCGGGCTCGCGTAAACGCCACCGGAGAGCATTTTTACCACATTTTATAATTCATTTTTGTTCCTGCGCTATTGTTCTATGTAAGTGTCAAATTTCATTTAAATCGAAGCATTTTTCACCAAGTTGTGAATTTTTTTTATTGGGTTTTACTTTTTTATGACTCAACAGTGTAGTTGTGTGTAACCTGTCATAACGTCACATACAGTACACAATATGTCAACTATTGTTTACACAATACAAGTTTATACATTTTCGAATGCTACGTAGTATGAAATTTAGAACTTTTGAAATAATGACTGTAATCATTACTTCTATCATGACAGTAGGGTTTACGTACCGCGCGTACAATTTTAAACTATCTCGTTATTAGAAGTTTGATTCATGTCCCTGGTTAGAAAAACAATAGAGTTTATACATTGTTATACTATTGTTTTCTATTGTTATTTGAAACGTTGTTTTCTAATAGTATCAATTGAAAATTTCTATTGGTTTTATTGGTTTCAATTGTTTTCTATGGTTTTCTATTGTACAGTCATTACAGCTAAACCATAGAAGCCAATAGAAGCCAATAGAAGTCAATACAGGAACCATAGAAAACAATTAAAATCAATAAAGTGTCCAAATAACAATATAAACCAATTGAAATCTCTATTGGTTTCTATTGTTATTTGAAACGCTGTTTTCTATTGGTATCAATTGAAAATTTCTATTGGTTTTATTGGTTTCAATTGTTTTCTATGGTTTTCTATTGTACAGTCATTACAGCTAAACCATAGAAGTCAATAGAAGAAAATAGAAGTCAATACATAAACCATAGAAAACCATTCTAACCAATAGTGTCCCAATAACAATAGAAACCAATAGAAATTTCTATTGGTTTCAATTGTTTTTAATTGTTTTCTATGGGTTTCAATTGTTTTCTATGGGTTTCAATTGTTTTCAATGGGTTTCAATTGTTTTGTATTGTTCAGTCAATACAGCCAAACAGTAGAAGTCAATAGAAGCCAATAGAAGTCAATACAGGAACCATAGAAAACAATTAAAATCAATAAAGTGTCCATATAACAATAGAAACCAATTGAAATCTCTATTGGTTTCTATTGTTTTTTTTTCACCAGGGATAGCAAACATGGATGTTGTAGAAGATACATTGACCTATTAGTATTTTTTTACTTCAATTATGGTTAAAAGTGTAGTTGGAGCGTATATAACTGCCCTACACTTAGGACCACACATGCTAAAGGCGTTTCCCCCATAGCCCTCTTTTGCAGATCTCTTAATTTGGTTTCCAGTTAATTATCGATCCAGAATAACTTTGATTTGTGATGGTCATAAGATACCGTCAAAAGGTCCCTCCTTCTGAAGTGATTTAACGGCATTTTTACAGGAACCTTGGACATTCCCAAGCGTGCAAGTTTTACCTCCAACGCCATGTTTCCATCAAATTGCAATATGTTATGTACAAACAGTCTTGTTTTAAAACCGGTTTTACAACTTAGACATGTTTTTAAAAACATTAACAGCGATTAAGATAAATGTCATTTTAGCGTTTGAAGTTCATTTTAAGTTAGAATACATGCCCTTAGAAAAAACGAAGATAATTCAGTCATGTAAAACGTCATTTTAAGTTGTGATTCATGTCTTTATATACAAATAAAAATAATTCAGTTATCCAAAATCGTGCTAGATCAAAATCTCGAAAAAATAATCTCGAAATATAAAATGACTTAAAAATAATCTCGAGAGGCAAAATCTCGCGTGAAAAAAATCTCGAAAATGAAAATCTCGACAGTAAAGTCTAAGTGCTAAGGTTAGGTTAGGTTTAATTTTCGATATTTTGGTTTTCGAGATTTTTATTCTTTCGAGATTTTCATTTTCTATGTTTTTTGATTCGAGATTTTCATTTTCGATGTTTTTTGATTCGAGATTTTCATTTTCGATGTTTTTTGATTTGAGATTTTCATTTTCGATGTTTTTTGATTCGAGATTTTTTTTTCGAGATTTTTATTCTTTCGAGATTTTCATTTTCGATGTTTTTTGATTCGAGATTTTAATTTTCGATGTTTTTTGATTCGTGATTTTTTTTTCGAGATTTTGATCCAGTTCTTGCAAAATGTCTTAATTGGAGATAGTAGGATTATAGCAACATGTAAAAATGTAAAAATAATGTCGAGAGGCAAAATCTCGAATGAAAAAAATCTCGAAAAGGAAAATCTCGACAGTATGTCCAAGTGTTAATGTTAGGTTAGATTTAATTTTTGATATTTTGGTTTTCGAGATTTTTGTTCTTTCGAGATTTTCATTTTCGATGTTTTTTGATTCGAGATTTTTTTTTCGAGATTTTGATCCAAATCTTGCAAAATGTCTTAATTGGAGATAGAAGGATTATAGCAACATGTAAAAATGTAGAAATAATGTCGAGAGGCAAAATCTCGAATGAAAAAAATCTCGAAAAGGAAAATCTCGACAGTATGTCCAAGTGTTAATATTAGGTTAGATTTAATTTTTGATATTTTGGTTTTCGAGATTTTTATTCTTTCGAGATTTTCATTTTCGATGTTTTTTGATTCGAGATTTTAATTTTCGATGTTTTTTGATTCGAGATTTTAATTTTTGATGTTTTATGATTCGAGATTTTGATCCAGTTCTTGCAACATGTCTTAATTGGAGATTTAGGAGGATTATAGCAACATGTAAAAATGTAAAAATAATCTCGAGAGGCAAAATCTCGCGTAAAAAAAATCTCGAAAAGGAAAATCTCGTCAGTATGTCTTATGTTTTTGATTTTCGATGTTTTTTGATTCGAGATTATTTTTTCGAGATTTTGACCCAGTTCCTGCAAAATGTCTTAATTGGAGATAGGAGGATTTATAGAAACATGCTGTCTACAGTAGAAACTCGATTATCTGGACAAATCAGGAATATGGGTGATCCGGATAAGCACAAATTCGGATAATCAAATGCGTAGTTATTTTTTAAATTGGAAAAAAAGGAAAAATTAAAAAAAAATAGTATGACAACCTTATTGATGTACAGTACACAAAACAGTGTCTGTATGTAAAAAAAAAATATTATACATATAAAACATGTGTCACGTCCCATGAAAATGAAACATTTCAATTTCAGATGCAAAAACATTGATGGAATGAGGACAAAGGTCAACATTTCGAGTGACTTTATAATCAATTGTATCTTAATTAAGATTGGAAATGCCAGATTGGCACACAACTCGATTCCATCCATACAATTATTAAAAATGGGCCTTTAACTACCCCCATATCTGCACCTGCAAACATTAATAACTAAGTCTGGACCTTAATGGACACGTGCAATACCTTCTGACACCCTGTTTGACGAAATAATTATTTCGATGTCAGAGAATCCTCTTCTGTACACTCGCAGAGGTCAAGGTTTTAACCCTTTGTGAAAAAAAATAATAAAGCAACATGTTTGCCTTTCAAACTAACAAAAAATTACCTCCTCGATTTTCTCCTGAAAACAGCTTGCAATGGTAAGGTTAGTAAAAAAACAGTGGAGGCGGATTCTTACCTTTGCCCACGAGGCTTAATGAATCCCTGAAGAAAAATTATTCGTCAATTTCACGTGTTGATAACATTTCACTGAGGACAGTTCACAGAGAGTCCACTAATGCCATTTCGCTGATGATGGACTATCCACTGATGACAGTTCACTGAAGAGAATTCAGTAAAGATCCACTGAAGATATTTCGTATAGAAGACAGTTCGCTGATTACTGTTTCCTGATGACAGTTCACTGACGAATAGTCACTGCTGACAGTTCAGATCACAGATGAATGTCCAATGAAGACCAACAATTTGATCATGACTGTTCCCTGATGACGAGACACTGCAGACAGTTCAGATCACAGATGAATGTCCAATGAAAACCGTGAATTTGATCATGAAACTTCGCTGGTGACTGTTCCCTGTTGATGAACTACTTTTAAGTTCTGACAGCCAAGAACACTGATGAATGTCCAATAAAGACCATAAATTCGCTCATGACAGTTCACTGAAGAAAGTTCCCTGATGAAGAGTCACTGCAGACAGTTCAGATCACTGATGAATGTCCAATGAAGAACAACAATTTGATCATGACAGTTCTCTGAAGAGTGTTTAGTAAGACCCACTGATGATATTTCGTATAGAAGACAGTTCGCTGATGACTGTTTCCTGATGACGAGTCACTGATGACAGTTCACTGACGAATAGTCACTGATGACAGTTCAGATCACAGATGAATGTCCAATAAAGACCAAGAATTTGATAATGACAGTTCGATGATGACTGCTTCCTGATGAATAGTCACTGATGACAGTTCAGATCTCAGGGGAATGTCTAATGAAGACCAAGAATTTGATCATGACAGTTCCTTGATGACGAGTCACTGCTGACAGTTCAGATCTCAGAGGATCGAATGTCCAATAAAGACCAATAATTTTATCATGACAGTTCCTTGATGACGAGACACTGCATGCAGACAGTTCAGATCACTGATGAATGTCCAATGAAGAACAACAATTTAATTATGACAGTTCGCTGGTGACTGTTCCCTGTGGATGAGCTACTTCTAAGTTCTGACAACCAAGATCACTGATGAATGTCCAATGAAGACCATAAATTCGATCATGACAGTTCACTGATGACAGTTCAGATCATTGATGAATGTCCAATGAAGACCAGCAATTTGATCATGACAGTTACCTGATGACAGTTCATATCATTGATGAATGTCCAATGAAGACCAAGAATTTGATCATGACAGTTCGCTGAACAGTGTTCCCTGATGATGAGTCACTGCTGACAGTTCAGATCACTGATGAATGTCCAATGAACCACTAAAATTTGACCATGACAATTCGATGATGACTTCCTGGTGACAGTGATCTATGGACAATGAAATAAAATGACATGTCATGAGTCATCCATGGAATACTATATGACAGATATTACCAGACATAAGGCCCTATAAAAATCTTTATCCAGATTATTACGAATCTATCTTTTAAAAACATTCCTCATCTAATTTACAGAAATTCATCCCAAAGAACCCTCAGACCTCACTTTAAGGTCCTTCTTAAATTTGTATTTAAGTCACATAAACATTGGATATGAAATGCACAACACGTGTTTCAATACATTTCCTATATTTTTTTATGAAAGTATAAAAACTTGCACTAATTTTAGTCTTATACTCACTATAGGTGGTCAAACGAGGGCTATTTTAACATTTTTTTTATGAACAGCTGTTCGAACACACTGTTAACGACGGCTAGTTAACTAATTAATAAGAACGATGATGTTCCTCTGGTATAAACCTCATATTTAGCATTACAAATTAATTTCCACTCGTATTCAGTAAACATTTCGAGGTCAAAAACACAGAAAAAACAGCACAAAAAATAAAATGGAATTCATAGTACATAAGTATGACGAGTTATAAATGTATGTTATTGCACATAATGACATAGTTTGTTAGAATCAGAATCTGAGGAATACAACATGTCCGTCTTTTTTAATAAGTATCATTACAGCATCGATATCCAACTGTGAATTTAGTGTGAATTAATATTTTAACATGTGGAATATATGACACATGTAGAGGATATAATAAGGTATAAAAGCCCGATGTAATTTTTTCATTCGGGATATTATTGAGACCGTGCTTTAATTTTGCAAGCGAGTTGACCGTTTATAAAGATACGGGAACACCGTCGAAACTTCACTGATTTATTTAAAGTAGAAAAAGGTTACAACTAAAAAACTCGTTAACGATAACAACTGCCCGAAACTTACGGGTCTTTACATAAGGAACTTAAACCGATAAAAACGTTAAGCGGCTGATCGACCCGATCAGGCCCCAGGAACATAATCACCCGTTCCTCAGTCCAAATTCCCTTTATATAACTCCACAACCCTGGTGGTGAACCTGGACATGAGGTTACATCACTTTTCTAGAAGCTTCTAATTGTGTTGCAATCGCGATTACATAATCACCCGTTATTTGCATACTTTATATCCCTTACATGCGCGGAATCATTCCAAGCCATGCGCGGGACATTCCTTAGGGCAGCGGTCGGGGAACTTTTTTAACCATTACCCCAAAATATTTTTGTGTAAGTCGATATTACCCCCTTCCCCACCTCCCCCCCCGCCTCATTCTGAAAAGAAAACAATCAATGTAAATTTTAAATAAACATTATTTATTGAATTAATTTTGTTGACATTTTGTTGACAAGTTTGTAAACATGCTAACACGTTTATGAAATAGCAATTTAAATTATTAGAAAAATTTCCCTATTACAAAAAAAAAATTTCATTTTTACCCCATTTGGGGTAATTTACCCCGGTTCCCCGACCGCTGTCTTAGGGGGATCACTGTAGGGATCATTACAATTTTGAGGGATTTTTTTAAATAAAATTACGGCTTTATTTTTAAAAAGTGGTTACAAGTTGATCATTCAAAGTATTGTCCATCGCTTGCCACATCTTCATCTTTTACCAATATTTCTGGCAGCATACGGATACAGCGGAACTGTGTCAAAATCTCGAAAAAAAAATATTGAATCAAAAAACCTCGAAAATCAAAATCTCGAAAGAATAAAAATCTCGAAAAATCAAAAAGGGTCAATCGGCAGTTCCTGTCATCTTCTTTTTTCAGTTTTTTTCCCGTAAAATACCAGCTGCATCTTGGGTAAGACAAATTTTGACCAAAGATTGCTCGCTTTTAATCCTATCGCTAACCTACTGATAGACTGTCGAGATTTTCTTTTTCGAGATTATTTTTAAGTTCTTTTTTTGATTAGTTTTTCGAGATTTTAATCTAGTACGGATACAGCACTCGTCTTTTGAGGCTATCAAAGAATCGGCCCATTTTTGAGTATCTTGATAACAATTGAAGTGTTGCTCGGACTGACCATGTGGGGAACTAGGGATTTTGGTGAGGTTGGTGCTGTTAGGTAACACTGTTAATAAAGTATGAATAAATCCAAGATGGCGATCATGCAGACCATGAGTCATCGATCGAAACAAGTGGTAATCAGAAGGAGCAATGTTTGGAGAATACAGCAGGGGAGGATAGGATTTCCCATTTCATTTACGGACTATAAGACGCACCAGAATTTTGGAGGCAATTTTTGAAGAAAAAAGTACGTCTTAAAGTCCATAAAATACGGTAGTTGTAGTCAATATCGATCACCCGTGATGGTTTAAAATTGAAAAAAATACATACAACTCCCCTAAAATGCTCTTCTGTTGGTACGTTTCTCTCGTAAACAGAAAACTCGCCCACCCGAGTATTTTCTGCATGGTGTTGAACTCGCAGTCATTACTGTCAAGTTTCTGGGTGTTCCTTTTCCAAAACCCTTTCAGAATCACCATTTCACAAAACTTGTTGGGGCGGCTAACCAACGCCTTAGATTCGTTCAATGCGTATTTCGAGAATGTATGGAAAATGTAGAGGAAACTGGCTACGCAACTCAGATTCGCCTTATGTTGGAATATTGTGCTCCAATTTGGAACCCTCGCAGGATGGTTCATATTCAGGATATAGAAATGGTCCTGCGCGGGGCAGCCTGATTTGTTAATGGTAGCTACCAACATTCCACGAGTGTGACAGAAATGCTCCACTCTCTAAATTGGGACACATTGAGGTCCAGACGAAAAGTTATCTATGGGGTTATTCAAACGTTTTAATCTTTCTCTTAATTCAAGTATATTAAGGCCTAAGAACCACTCTAGGAGTAGACATAATCACTTAAATTCTTCGACCTTGGCTTCCTGCCAAACTGGATGCTTCCTATTGGTCCTTCTTTTTGCGTGGGATAAGGGGATGGAACAGCCTTCTTGGCAAACGTCCAAATTTAGTAAAAATTCAATCTAACAATGATGTCTAAGTCGCTGTTGATATAGGGTCATTTTTCTGAAATTGGGCAAGACCCTGCTACCATAGAGAATTTATTTTCTGACTTTAGGACACTGAGTTGAATTACACATGAAGTTATCGGGAATTACAGGACATATGTTTATGGAAACATTTTCCATGTTTGTTAAAACATTCACGCATGATCGTCGTTAACTCATCTTCAGCGGCACTTATTTTTATTGTACGAACTACATGAGACTAGAACATACATCATGCGTGATGATACATTTCTGAAATGTATTTCACCGGAATTGCGCAGAATTCATCGTTGACGCGTGTGGCGAATTTTATAATTCGCTATCCAATTTAATTCTGAGAAAAACGTAACAAAGTAGCTTTTTGGAACCACGTGATAACATATTAGTTTTATAGTTTACTAAAGATTTGTTGAAATAGCGTGCAACATGTTGCGAAACAAAAACATGTTTTTTTACTGAAATTTCAAAGAACACTTTCTTTGTTTTCATATTGCCATGTCCAACTGCTGAAGGCACGAATCCAATTATATTAAAAAAAATATAAAAAAATATATGGCAGGGAATGTAAAATGAAAATACGAAAAACGATATAAAGATGACAAAAGCTGGTATTTATACATATTATTTCGTTTTCAATTAAGTCCTTTTGTTGCAGAACTTATTAACACTTTCATTGTGATGAATTTTGCACTTCATAACTCAACGTTTTGTTACGTTTGTTTTATGCCCGTGATGTGGGTGCGTCATAGGGCCATATTTAACAATAAAAAGTATGATAAATGAAGATGAATATCAGAGCTGCGTGAAACAGACACACGCCCCGGGTGGAAAAATAATTTAGGACCAAACATATATTGCCCTAATTGTAAACATGTTTAATTTTATCTGATATACACAGTGAGTCTTAAAAACGTAGAACCCAATAAAAAAATCACAACTTGGTGAAATATGCTTCGATTTAAATTTTTACTCTCAGAAGGTCCAGTTTCAGAAAAGTCCACTCTCTCGTCTCAAAAAGCCTCACTCCCCACTCTCATAAAGTCCAATCTCCACTCTCAGAAAGTCCACTCTCCACTCAAAGAAAGCCCCATTTTACATTCCCAGAAAGACCCACTCTCCAGTCTCAGAAAGTCCACTCTCCACTCTCAGAAAGTCCACTCTCCACTCTCAGAAAGTCCACTCTCAGAAAGTCCACTCTCCACTCTCAGAAAGTCCACTCTCCACTTTCAGAAAGTCTACTCTTCAATCGTAGAAAGTCCACTCTCCACTCTTAGAAAGTCCACTCTTCACTCTCAGAAAGTTTACTCTCCACTCATAGAAAGTCCACTCTCCACTCTCAGAAAATCCACTCAAAGAAAGCCCCGTTTTACATTCTCAGAAAGACCCACTTTCCAGTCTCAGAAAGTCCACTCTCCACTCTCATAAAGTCCACTCTCCACTCTCAGAAAATCCACTCAAAGAAAGCCCCGTTTTACATTCTCAGAAAGACCCACTTTCCAGTCTCAGAAAGTCCACTCTCCACTCTCATAAAGTCCACTCTTCACTCTCAGAAAGTCCACTCTTCACTCTCAGAAAGTCTACCCTCCACTCTCAGAAAGTCCACCCTCCACTCTCAGAAAGTCCGCTCTTCACTCTCAGAAAGTCCACTAAAAAAAAGCCCCATTTTACATTCTCAGAAAGACCCACTTTCCAGTCTCAGAAAGTCCACTCTCCACTCTCATAAAGTCCACTCTTCACTCTCAGAAAGTCCACTCTTCACTCTCAGAAAGTCTACCCTCCACTCTCAGAAAGTCCACCCTCCACTCTCAGAAAGTCCGCTCTTCACTCTCAGAAAGTCCACTAAAAAAAAGCCCCATTTTACATTCTCAGAAAAACCCACTCTCCAGTCACAGAAAGTCCACTCTCCACTCTCAGAAAATCCATTCTCCACACTCAGAAAGTCCATACTTTTAAGTAGGAACAAAAAAACTTGTTCCGGACATGTGACAAATCTCGGATTTTGTCATTTTTCAAAAAAAGACTCAACGTGGTCGAGTTGAACCACTGTAATGTTTTTTAATGGGTTCTACTTTTTTATGACTCACAGTGTATTACATTTGAAGTTATTGTACATACAGAAACTAAAAGTTTGGACAGCCTAAATTTCCTGTTTCTTGAGATTTAATTTTTGTTGTGGTTATAGAGTAAAACATAGTCGTCATCAACCACAATAGTGGCGTAGTACATGTGGGAGGGGAAACCTCCCCGGGTGCCGATGGCTAGGGGGCCCTAAAGGGGCACCCAAAATTTTAAAATGGATTTATTGGATTAAACTACATTAAAATCATTATTGTTGAAACTTGATAAGTAAAGTTATTTAAGTAGCATACATGGGTAGTGGAAGATGAGAGAGGGACGGGCGCAAATTTGGGTAGTGGAGAATGAGGGGAGAATGTAAATTTGGGTAGTGGAGGATATTGGGGGCGCAAAATTCTCATATATTTGTAATCATTTATGCCAAGGTATGAGAACCTAGTTCTGATGACATTTAATGTCGTTTATATAAATTTGATGCCATTCAGACCAAAAATGCCATTTTAAGTCATTCTACAAAGTTAAATATCACGAACATATGTCACACCCTGGTGAAAAAACCAATGGAAACCAATACAGATTTCTATTGGTTTCTATTGTTATTTGGACACTTTCTTGGTTTTAATTGTTTTCTATGGTTCCTGTATTGACTTCTATTGACTTCTACGGTTTAGCTGCATTGACTGAACAATAGAAAACCGTAGAAAACAATTTAAACCAATAAAACAAACAGAAATTTTCTATTGATACCAATAGAAAACAACGCTCCAAATAACAATAGAAACCAATAGAGATTTCAATTGGTTTTTATTGTCATTTGGAAGCTTTTTTGGTTTTACTTGTTTTCTATTGTTCCTGTATTGACTTCTATTGACTTCTACGGTTTGGCTGTATTGACTGAACAATAGAAAACAATTGAAACCAATAAAACCAACAAAAGTTTTCTATTGATACCAATAGAAAACAACGTTCCAAATAACAATAAAAAACAATAGAAACCAATAGAGATTTCTATTGGTTTTTATTGTTATTGGGACACTATTGGTTTTAATTGTTTTCTATGGTTCCTGTATTGACTTCTATTGACTTCTACGGTTTGGCTGTATTGATTGCACAATAGAAAACTATAGAAAACAATTTAAACCAATAAAACCAACAGAAATTTTCTATTGATAACAATAGAAAACAACGTTCCAAATAACAATAGAAAACAATAGAAACCAATTGAGATTTCTATTGGTTTCTATTGTTGTTTGGACACTTTCTTGGTTTTAATTGTTTTCTATGGTTCCTATATTGACTTCTATTGGCTACTATTGACTTCTACGGTTTGGCTGTATTGAATGAACAATAGAAAATAATAGAAAACAATTGAAACTAATAAAGCCAACAGAAATTTTCTATTGATACCAACAGAAAACAACGTTCCAAATAACAATAGAAAACAATAGAAATGTCTATTGTTTTATTTTTACCAGGGCATACAAGTATAATTACGTAAAGGCAAGTCATAAACCATTCGACCCTCTCGCCGATGGATGTTTAAGTTAATATCTCTGCTTTTAATTATGATGCTCATTTATCGCTTTTTTATGTATTTTTTACACGCCTAAGGTGCAACGTGTAAAAACGAGCGTTTCATGTAAAACAGTGTTGTTGGAACAGCGTAACGGATGCGGGGTTTTTAATTGTTCGTGAAACATAAAGGCCACCCATTAAGCGAAGAAGACCGTTGAGGTCACTCCAGAGGGCAGCACCATCATTTTTGATGGAGTTCTGGGCCATTTTCCCATATTTCACCTCGTGGTAGCTGAGTTTATTAAGAAGGACGATTAAATTATTCGATAAAAAATGATAATGGGGTCCACTCGATGGTGGTTTTTTTTATGGAAGATGGAAGGTTGCGGTTAGACCTTCCACACACGTTGATGGCTGTCAAATGGAATTGCTGGTGGGGTGTCCAAATTCGTGGAAACCATGGTGTGGTTTTACGCGCAAACTACCAGAAGTTCCCAACAACAAAATTCTTCTTCCGCTTTCAACGTCGATGGAATACTTTCTGGAATGAAGACCTCCCGCTGTGACGGACCTCATCGAACAAAACTAGTATTAAAATACTAATCAAAAACACTTTGTTACTAGTAAGGCGCACTCTAGAATCTCGGAAAGTTTCATTATCCTGTCTCAAAAAGTCTACTCTCCAGTCTCATAAACTCCCACTATCCAGTCGCAGAAAGTCTCACTTTACAGTCTCAGAAAGCCCCACTCTTCACTATCAGAAAGCCCCACTCTCCAATCTCAGAAAGTCAACTCTCCACTCTCAGAAAGCCAACTCTCCACTCTTAGAAAGCCAACTCTCCACTCTCAGAAAGTCAACTCTCCACTCTCAGAAAGTCAACTCTCCACTCTCAGAAAGTCAACTCTCCACTCTTAGAAAGCCCACTCTCCACTCAACTCTCAGAAAGCCAACTCTTTACTATCACAAAGCACACCCTCCACTCTCAGAAAGCCCACTCTCTAGTCTCAGAAAGCCAACTCTTAACTCTCAGAAAGCCAACTCTCCACTCTCTGAAAGCCCACTCTCCACTCTCAACTCTTAGAAAGCCAACTCTCCAATCTCTGAAAGCCCACTCTCCACTCTCTGAAAGCCCACTCTCCACTCTCAAATCTTAGAAAGCCAACTCTCCACTCTCAGAAAGCCCACTCTCCACTCTCAGCTCTTAGAAAGCCAACTCTCCAATCTCAGAAAGCCCACTCTCCACTCTCAGCTCTTAGAAAGCCAACTCTCCACTCTCAGAAAGCCCACTCTCAACTCTCAACTCTTAGAAAGCCAACTCTCCAATCTTAGAAAGCCCACTCTCCACTCTCAACTCTTAGAAAGCCAACTCTCCAATCTCAGAAAACCCACTCTCCACTCAACTTTTAGAAAGCCCACTCTCCAGTCTCCACTCAACTCTCAGAAAGCCAAATCTTTACTATCACAAAGCACACCCTCAACTCTCAGAAAGCCCACTCAACTCTCAGAAAGCCATCTCTCCACTCTCAGAAAGCCCACTCTCCACTCTCAGAAAGCCCATTATCCACTCTCAGAAATTCCAGTCTCAGAAAGCCCCACTCTCTCGTCTCAGAAAGCCAACTCTCCACTCTCAATAAGCCCACCCTCCACTCTCTGTACTCTCAGAAAGCCCACTCTCCAGTCTCGGAAAGTCCACTCTCCACTCTCAGAAAACCCACTCAACTCTCATAAAGCCCACTCAACTCTCAGAAAGCCCACTCTCCAATCTCAGAAAGTCAACTCTCCAATCTCAGAAAGCCTACTCTCAACTCTCAGAAAGCCAACTCAACTCTCAGAAAGCCCACTCAACTCTCAGAAAACCCACTCTTCACTCTCAGAAAATCCACTCTCCACTCTCAGAAAATCCACTATTGTCTCAAAAAGCCCACTCGCCAGTTTCAGAAAGTCCACATTCCAGTCTGAGAAAGCCCCACTCTCCAGTCTCAGAAAGCCTCATTCTACATTCATAGAAAGTCCACTCTCCAGTCTCAGAAAGCTCCATTCTACATTCCCAGAAAGTCCACTCTCCACTCTCAGAAATTAAACTCTCCAGTCTCAGAAAGCCCCACTCTACATTCCCAGAAATTCCACTCTCCAGTCTCAGAAAGCCCCACTCTCCAGTCTCAGAAAGCCCCATTCTACATTCCCAGAAAGTCCACTCTCCAGTCTCAGAAAGCCCCATTCTACATTCCCAGAAAGTCCACTCTCCACTCTCAGAAATTAAACTCTCCAGTCTCAGAAAGCCCACTCTCCAGTCTCAGAAAGCCAACTCTCCAATCTCAGAAAGCCCACTCTCAACTCTCAGAAAGCCAACTATTTACTCTCAGAAAGCCCACTCTCAACTCTCAGAAAGCCAACTCTCCACTCCCAGAAAATCCACCCTATCGTCTCAAAAAGCCCACTCTCCACTCTCAGAAATCCACTCTCAACTCTCAGAAAGCCAACTCTCCACTCTCAGAAAGCCCACTCTCCAGTCTCAGAAAGCCAACTCTCCAGTCTCAGAAAGTCAACTCTCCACTCTTAGAAAGCCAACTCTCCAATTTCAGAAAGCCAACTCTCCAATCTCAGAAAGCCAACTCTCCAATCTCAGAAAGCCCACTCTCCACTCTCAACTCTCAGAAAGCCCCATTCAACATTCCCAGAAAGTCCACTCTCTACTCTCAGAAATTCCACTCTCTACTCTCAGAAAGCCTCACTCTCCAGTCTCAGAAAGCCCCATTCTACATTCCCAGAAAGTCCACTCTCCAGTCTCAGAAAGCTCCACTCTCCAGTCTCAGAAATTCCACTCTCCAGTCTCAGAAAGTCCTCAAAACTGAATAATTTCAATGCAAAATATAAGAAAGTAACAAACTTTTAAAGATAAAGTATAATATGTGTGCTATCCTACATAAAAAAACCGATTGCATTCCAACAGGTCTCTTAAATTCCAAAACTTCCCGTGAGAAAATAGGGACCGAAATGCCCCTGACGTTGAAATAGAGACGCCACTGACGAGCAAATAAGTCCATTTTTTTCCTCTCCTCATCTTGGTTATTGTAATCAATTTTCTCAGCCATTTTTTACAAATTTTTTTCCAAGTTAAATTCTATGAACCTTGACGAGGCTTAAGTCAAAATAAAAAAAAAAACATGGCGGAAAAAAGGCCTAATAAAAGAGGAAGAGATTATTTAATAATAGTTCTCTATGATCCACTTAAGAGAGGAAAAACAAAGACAGTGTTCTCCGCTGTTTAATTCCAGAAACATTCCCTGGTAAAGCACAAAAACAACGTCCATGTTTCCCCAAAATGGTTTCCCAGCCTGTTATTAGCATTTGGCAAAGTGGAGAGGGGAATTCGAAATGCTAATTTGATTAACCAAAAAACTCTCTTAAGCCTGTTATTAAACTTTGAATCTCATCCCTAGAATTAGGCTGCTGAGTTCGGACTCAAGCTACTGTCATGCATTGACCTCTGCACTGTCTGGGTGTGCGAATTAGCCTCCTTTTAGACTGTCTGCCTCAGGGGACCATGTTTTGCCAACAAATATCTTCTACGCGTTACGAATGTTTCAAGTTTCACTTAGAAAACTCAATTTTCCACTATTATGACAGTATCATTCTGAAAATGTTTGTCTGGTTTTGAAAATATACGAATTTATCCATTATGTGCTTGAAAACGTTTCTAACCATTTATGAAAACATTTCATCTCTACATGAAAACAGGTTTTCCCTATATGAAAACATTTCTATCCTTGCACGAAAACATTTATATTTATATGAAAACATTTTATCCATACATGAAAACATTTCTATCCATTCATGAAAACATTTCTATCCCTATACAAAAACATTTTTTATCCCTACATGAAAACATATCTATCCCTATACAAAAAAATGTACCCCTATAAGAAAACATTTTATCCCTATATGAAAACATTTTTTCCCTTTATGAATCATTTCTACCCCACTCTGAAAACATTCTATCTCTACATGAAAACATTTCTATCCCTGTACGAAAATATTTTTATCCTTATATGAAAACATTTCTATCCATTTATGAAAACATTTTATCTCTATATGAAAACATTTTATCCTTACATGAAAACATTTCTATCCATTTATGAAAACATGTTATAACTAGAGAACATGAAGCGGGCCCTATAATCCCCATATGAAAACATTTAATCCCTATTGAAAACATTTCTATCCATTTATGAAAACATTTTATCTCTATATGAAAACATTTTATCCCTACATGAAAACATTTCTTACCAAAAGAAAACATTTCTATCCATATATGAAAACATTTCTATCCATTTATGAAAACATGTTATAACTCCACAGATTCATGTTTCTGGACTCAGCCGTCAGCTCAGCTCAATTCTTGTTTACTGGAATGTTTTAGTGCAACAATCACGCAAACATGTTAAAATTCAAATTAAGATTGTCCGCAAATAGCGGGTCTAAATGTTTTCGCTTCTTTTAGCGGATAAACCTCGGCATCATCGAAAATGTTTCCGATTTCATTGTTCAAGGTTTGTGTTTTGTGTTTATGCACGTGTGTTTCCAGGTAGTTGTATGCTCCCTTTGGTGGACACCGAGCTTAGGAAAACATTTCTATCCATATGTGGAAACAAAAACAAAAATTTGAATTTGAAAGGCGGCCATAAAAACGAAAATTATCCCAATTTGCAACAGCGGTCAGAAACATAACAATTCCTCGTTGTTATTGTACAAAACAACATCAACAACAAAAACAACCAAAAATTAATCCCCATCAGGCATGTTTTAACCATTCGAAACGCTTCATATCTCGAATTTTGTCAGAAGTCAGCATGATGTTTGCAGGAACACAACCGCAACAAGAAACATGTTTTGAACGTGGGCGTCATGTGATGAATGAGTCAATTTTACCCCCAAATTACTCGCCTCTTATGGGCTTCAATTACCTCGTAATCGAAGTATAATCGGTGTCAATCATTACGGAATTCAATTCAAAACACTTCGCAGCACACTTTAAAACAGTCGATTCACCAAAATGTTCTTTTGTCTAATTGGAATCAAAAAGTTGGTGTCAAAACCTTTGTTGCAAAGGCGAGCAATTATCCAGGCGAGTTTAAAATTACGAATTTACCTGGGGGTAAATTCAAAAAGAAACTACAAGTTTTCATCTGGGTGGCAAAATCGTATACAGTGGAAACTCGGTTTACGAACTTAATCCGTTCCTTAAGGGGGTTTGGTACCCTATGTATTTCAATGGTAAAATTTGCATTTCTCCCAGTTTTCAAGCAAAAAAAGTTAAAATAAAACTAAAAAGGCATACAAATTCTTTACGACGTATACTAGGTCTTGTTATACTTATTTTTTGATTTAAATTGTTAATTTTTATTAAAATAACAAATTTTAAGTCTAAATTTGAATTTGGCGCTTAAAAATCACGAGCGCCACCTGTTGGATAATGGAGCGAACTACGAATATTATTCGACC